>JAZGTI010015389.1:0-13447 GCA_036877585.1 Botia kubotai
GATTTCATATTTCAGTCCATATTTGCAGTTTGAAAAAGAGAGAGAGTGTTAGGGATTTGAGATGTTTACACATTTCTGAGCGTTACCACAAAAAAACATTGCATCGCATTAGTGAATCGCATTAGAGTCACATTTTAAATGTAAATAAAGTTTTAAATGTAAATCGATTCGCTGAAATGTTTGAACATATTCACGAAAATGAATCAACTGGCCAACTTTGTCATTTTCACCCACATATATGTATATGCACACACACACACACACACACATAAATATAGAGAGAGAGAGAGAGAGAGAGAGAATATATCAATATATGGCCCAGCCATACTGTATATGAGAAAGATCTCTTATACAGAGTCATATGAATATTTTAGCTTCACGAGAATGAATGAGCCCTGATGACAATAGACACTCTCTCTTTCTGTTCACGTCTCTGTGGAGGCCTGAAGATCTCACAAAGTCTCACCATAAGACAACTAATAAGTCTATATAACTAATAAGCTAAAACGTGTTTCCTTATCTGCCCACTATCACAGGAAACGGGCAGCACTGCCATAGAAAGTCCCTTAAATTCTGTCTGCCTACAATCTCTGGCACTGAGCTCCATCTGCCACCTCATGGAGATCTTTAGATGTTTATTGCATCTTACGACATGACACAAATCCCTATTTTCATATTCCTCCCCGTCTCCCAAACACCATCCTTTACATAAGAGACAGCCCATCTCAGCGTGCACTGTTTTTTAAATCCTCTGCTCTCCTCTAAGTGAGGTATTTTTATGAAATGATTACACCAGTGGGTCAGTCTGATATATGATATCATTACAATTCTCTGTAAATACACCCTCATTTTTTCTTTCATTCTGTGAGCAAGAGGCAAATGTAGCACATGATCAATGCTCAGTGAGAGAAAGGAGAGTCTGTAAGGGAGACGGGCTATTGACTCGTAGCACGTAAGCCTTCCCTGCATATGCATTTGCTCCTTCACAAATATTCATTGCTTCTGGGCAGGAAAGATGCCAGTTAAAATGAGGCTCCGCAGTTTCACCCCCTGCGATACCAAATGGTTGGGAAAATTGGAGCTATGAAGTTAGATTTTTATGTCATTTTATTTTGGTCTCTGGAGATAGGATTTGGACCTATCTGCCAAATGTGTGTCTGTCTGTAGGCGGTCATTATTTGAAAACTGTGGGTGATTATAAAAGGACACTTCTGCTGTAGCTCAGCATTGGCATCGTTTGGTAGAAGCGTTATTCATGGTAAACTAAGATCAGTTGCGGAAGAAATTTAGGATTACACTAAACACATTGGTTTATACGCTATTTTGGTTAGTTTTCTTGAGTCTAAATCGCCAGCCCTCTGCAATAGCGCTTTTGACGTCCTGAGAAGTTCTTCTTTAAGGTTTTGAGAAGTGGTACTTTATAAAGTGCTGGCTAGCGCTGTGATGTTAATCTTACAGCGTTCCCATTAGCGGCGCAGTGCAGGAATATGACTAAAAAAGAAATAAATTAAGCTCCGTAAATTCAAGCTGACTTTCCATCAGTTTTAATGCTCTTGCTTGCTAATGAAGAAATGTGCAATAATTGGCACAGGTAGTTTTTGCAAGCACCTTCTGTGGAGAATTAGCACGTCAGAGCTTAAAGCAGGTAGGAGTGAATAAACAGTATCGTCGCTACTGTAAACGGGCGTTTGCTCTTTTCTTGCACCTCTCTCTCACTTGCTCTCCCCTCCTTTAGTGAGTCTATTCACACCTGTATGAGGGCACGGGCCTAAATTACCTCCTGTCTTAGTTATAATTAACTACTGTGTCTTGTTTGATGTTTAAATGGAGTTGTCTGAAATTGACGCTAATTTGCATCTAATTACGCGATGATACCGAGACATGTTTGCCATCTCCATCAGCATCACTTTACAAGGCACAATCGTGCATTTCTAATGAGTCCTGATGACACATCCCAATTTGAAACGTGCTTATGACTATTGACGGCACGCTATGAGCAAACCAGGTGCGCCATGACCCGCTCTGCATTAATGGCAACACAAGGCCTGCTGTACAGCGCAAGAGTAAATTATCACCATTTATTTCTTCAGATCGATGTATTTGTTTTAAAAGCAGTTCAGGTAGATTCAGCCCTAGTGTTTTTGTAAAGCCATGCGCCATCTTCTCTTTAAGGTCCAGTCATATAAAAAGAAAAAAACAGTTTTATTAATTTTAAGGTGTATTAAGAATCCAGAGTCTATTAAATCTTCGACAATCTCCTCCAAGTGGTTAGAAAATCAATAGACCATTATGTCTTATTACATGTCATCTGATTCATCCACAGGTTTGGCAGAAACAATATCTATATTTACCGGTGAAACATTGTACTAACAGAGTGATTGTGCTCGAGTTTTATTACTGTCTTGCCACAACACAGAAGGCTTTAATTTAATCTGTGTGGTTGTGGGTGTACGTAAAAGAGTGTATTGTTTAAAGAGCGTTTTACCACCTTTTTGTATCTAGATTATTGTGACAGCAGACAATATTGTTTCTCACCACCCGTTTACTTCTAGATTGATATGAAACAGATTTTCATTGTTTTCAGCATTCAGGGATTGTGTTTTTGCCCAGGCCTCTGTAAAGACCACGCACTGATGCCACCTCAGCCATGGCACAAGCAGCTGCTGTCTGTCTATTGTGTTGCTGAACCATCTGTGACGCTCTCACTAACAGCATATTAATCTACGACACTAACTTAGCCTGCCCTTGGAGGGAATTAAAACAAAAATTTGATCTGCCCTCTAGATAAATTGTGTGTCAGAGCAGAGAATGCGTGTGTGCGCGTTGTATATCGAACCTTTCTTAGACTCTAAAAGCTGGCTCTCTATTGGTTTAGGAAAAATGAATTAGCGTCGAGCGGCTCAGCATTTTGGCAGTAATCTCTGTGCCACGGCTTCTCTCATGTCCCGAAGTCACTTGACCCCTCGTGACCTGCGAGGTCATGCCCTTCCTTAGATTTGGCTTTCGGACCTGTCAGCATAGAGTCTGGTCTGGAAGCGAAGTGACATGTCTTCTGATTGATGTTGACCCCATATTGAACTCGCACCCCACACAGACCACTGTCCTCAGGGGAAGACTGTGAGGTTTTGACCACCAGTAGCAGTAAGTCACATGCTTCACACACAAACACAGTCAATAATCTTACTCATGCTTTCTATAGAGATGTTAGAGATATTCCTTTTTATATTTTATATTTTTTATATTTCTGATCTTATCAAAGCAGACCAGGCCATAGTGTGGACAGAGGTGGACTACCAGGAACATTGTCCTGAGCCCTGTTATAATGAGGCTTGATGCTAAAAATGACCAATAGAGATTCTGTACCTCCCCTACCAGGCCATTAATAAATCTCAAGTATCTGTCTTTGTGTTTTAGGAAAAATAAAGGGCGGGGATGAGTTGCAACTGTAGTAGAAAGTTCAAACACTATACGTGTGTGTGTGCTTGTTTGCGCTGGGGCTTAGGAGTGCTGCGGGGTGCTGTATTCACCAGGGGCTGCCGGGACTGGCACGGTGTGAGCAAACAGCTTTTTCTATTCCACGGCCTTCTCTGTGGGGGCATCAGTGGGAAGAGGAGAATGAGGCAGGGAACGTGAAACAGAAAGAGAATGCAATAGAGAACGATCCCGCCAAACACGCATGACCCGCATTAGCATACCCACCTGTCGTCGTCCCTCGGAGACTTCGCATCAGCTGTCAGTCATGCCGCGGTTCTCCTCATCGGCCGTGTCAATCTCACCGCTCTGTCGCCACGAAGCTCTGTCACCGCAGAGTGGACTGTTTACCTCATTACACAACCTTCTCAGGGATAGTAAACAGCTGCCGCAGACAGGCAGACGGGCAGACGGGCAAATAAGCAAGCAAATAGGAAGAAATATTGAATGTTAAATGCAGTACCTGGGGACAGAAGAGAGGGAAGGCAGGCACCCTGAGTGGATTAGTGAGCGGTAGGATCTGTTTCCATCGTGACGGGCCCTCACACTTCAGTGACTGATGGATATACTCGTCCCCTCGCTGCTACTATGCTTAATTTGCAACTTAATGAGCCAGTGGGCCGCTCCACTAACCAGCGCTCACATAAACTCAGAGCAGCACCGCCAGTGCTAAAGTCAAGCTTAGCAGGGCGCGCAGGCTTTTTATAGTGAGCAGCGACCGCACGTATGCTTGCGTGAAACCAAGGGAGCTCTTCCGTAGCGCTTTGAATGCGGTGAACAATAGAAAGAAAAATCGTTTTCTGGGCTTTCTTCCTCTTTTGCTCCCACCCAGCAAACAAGTGTAATCTGCATTGTAATGCAGAATCATGCGGAGCACGGAAGCATGTTAAAACATTATTAAAAAAAGCAAAATCACCACTGTTGACAAGACTATTATTGCTGGTCAACAGCTTATGTTGTGTTTTGAGGGCTGGACCTCAGCATGGGCTGCTTGTGTTCCCACCAGGATTTTTAACTAGTCTAACCTGCAAGCATTTCTTGGTCAGGCAGAGGCTGTTCGTTTGGCATGTTTTGCTGGTGAACAACATGGCTATGCTAATCCAGCCACCAGGCCAACACCAGACCAGAACTAACCAGCATAAACCAGCCGTGCAAAGCAATGTTGGTCTGTGTCAGCCTTTTCAACAGGGGATAAATCATGTTTGCTATAATAAACCTGTACAGTGTGCATGCAGAGGGATGAGAGCATTCAGAATTAGATTACAGAGATCATTAGAGAATCATTGTTGAGGTACTCGCTCTGTGATGGGTTTCAGCTACTTTGAGCTCTCCATGTCCTTTGTTTTGCGTAGGCATCGATAGCCTCTTCGTACAGTATTCTGTGTACACATGCATATGCGTTTGTGAGTATCTGTGTAAGAATGTGTGGTGGAGGGACGTTTCATTGCCTTACAGAGAATCCCCTTCAGGAAATTAACAGTTTAACAAAAGTGGATTTGTTTACAGTGTGCTGTCACATATTAATGGGTGTTTGGATTAACGTTTCATTTATTCCTGTGTGTCTATGCAAGCACATCTGTGCATGGGTATATCTGTGTGTGTGTATCTACAGTGTGTATCAATACAGTTCCCCTCGTTTGTGTACATGAAATTTAATGTAGTGTACGATCCTTTAACAAACATATCTGTCTAAATAGACAAGGTAACACACACATTTAATTAGTAACACATTTAATATTTAAAAAGGCATGTATCACCGACATCTATTATTTTTGTGTAGATGCTTATTATTATAACTACAGACTAGCCATAATTTGTATTGTAAGAATTGTAAGAATAAAAAAAGCATCTATAAACTATAGCCAAGTAACCCTCCCCCACACAGACACATAGATAGCTTATATGCAAACAAGTACATCTGTTGCCTGTAGTCGGCACATTTACACACACTAATAATCTGTTTGATCACATAAATGCGCAGCATACATACAGAGTTGTGTGAGTGTCTGAGAGTAGATATAAGCAATGGGCTCCATCGGTCTTTTAAACCAGCCATTGCATTTTAGCAAATAATAATGTGCAAGATGAAAATTGCCACATCAATATCACATAACACGTTTTTTCTGATGTCAGCAGTGCCAACAGATCCAGGAGACCCAGCCCACCAGAACAAAGCATTATTATTTAGTAATGGCCAGTGTAAAATTCTTGTCAAAAAGCTAAAAAAGAATGTTCTTGTGCATAGAAATGGAGGGGCTCTTTCTCTCAGTAGAACTGAAAGGCTAATGGCCGTTCCTGAAACATGGCTGCAGGGGGTGATCATAAAGTCATGCATTTATGCACAAATGTGTTCTGTTCACACCGGACCTGCTTCCAGCCATGCTCCTAAATCAAACAAAATAGCCTTGTGCTTTTCATTATGTACCGCTGGACTTCGGTTTAAATCCACTGCTATTGCAGTTTTGCTTTTCTGTTCTTGTCTTTAAAGATTTTGGCAATTCTGCACCATTTAAGTGGCTGAAAATGTAATTGGCGACAATAAGGTGTGCGGCTGTAATAATTGCAATTAGCAGCTTGGCTTTCTGAGGTGTAAAATACACGGGGACTTGTGCACAAATGGAACCTTTTTTTATCCTTAATTGTAACGTACCTTTGTGAGGAAAAATGCAACTGGATTGTCGTTATTACTGAATATATTGTGTGTCTGTGTGTTTGCTGCAGAGGAAAGACTTTCTTAAAGAATAGCACTGCTGAAACTTTAGAAGGAGAGATCTGTGTCAAGGTGGGCTTCCTTATTTCCTCTCAACAGCAGTAGTAACAGCTGCAGGCTCAGAGACTCTGTGTTTGTGTTTAAGGTGTATTTTTGGGGGTTGGTTCGGAAAGGAGCCGGTCCCTCTGTTTTCAGCTTTCAAATGGTTAATGCAGCTCAGATGCCCCTCCCATTTCCCCCCACCTCCACTGCTGTCTCCTCCCCTAGAGTATCAGATTGACGGAGGCTCAGCCAATAGTGTGCGCCGGGACCAGCCATGTGTGACGGGGGCTTTATCGAGAGCTGCAAACTTCCCAGTACATCAGCAGCCTCTGCGATCGGCACAGCTTGCGCGTGAGCGAGCAAGTGAGAGAGAGTGAACCAGAGAGAGACCGAGCAACAGAGCCGCGTGTTAGTAAGAGAGAGATAATCAGACTGCATGATGCTTGTTTAACCACTCTGTGAGCAATTACGACAGAACTAGTCCATCTCCTCACCTGTCATCTTGCGTGTCTCATCTTTATTTGTCTTTTTCCTGTGCTGTTTTTTCACTTTGAGTTTTTGCTCTTTACGGGGAACGTCGGAACGCAGATCTTAAATGTGCCGTGTGCAGGTCTCGCAGCCGTGCATGTGTGTGTGAGTGCGGCTTTGCGTGCGTGTGTGTGGAATGGGAAGAGGACCTTAAGTATTCTGTGCTGGGTCTTGATGAACCTTTACAACCCTGGAGTGGGGGGTTCATTTTAACCCTTCAGGTCATCGCTGGAGGAGCCCTGACCAAGGTAACAGCGACACACCACCCCCTCCACCCCCCGTCAGTGCATGTTCCTAGATTGAACTGTTCTGCTGTCCGAGGTCTCTCTCTCTCATTCTCTCTCTCTCCTCATCTCGCACTCTTGACTGTTTTCTCATTTCATTATTCTCAAGTCTTTCTCTTCATTGTCTTAATACGTGTGCAAAACCAATGACAGATGCTGTTTTCTGACTGTTTGGATATGAAAGTATTTCTTTATTGTGAAAGGCTGTAGTCGGAAAAATCATGTAGTTTAATAAGAAATCCTAAGGGACAAACTCCAAGGATTCATTTTCCATTAAAGCCATTTTATTTATTTATGTTTTTGTTTTGTTTATAATGTTTAAAAAGAATCACTACTTGCAGTAGTAATTAATAGTCTCACGTGTAATGGGACGCTACATGTCAGTGCGGCATTTCTGAAAATCACTACATCCTCTTTGAGTAACCAAAACCGTGGCCGTGACGCTTGAGACAACACTCTAAATCCGAGGATTTATTTACTGTTCACAAGGATGTGTTTTTTCTCTTATCTTTCCCTCCGGATGCATTTTTGATCGGCTTTGAGGGAACAGACGCAGCCGTGGCTGGTGCGACTACGCGTGTTGCACCCTTTACAATAGACGTTTACAGTGCAGCTAATTGGAAACAGCTACAGCGTGGAATTTCTCGCACGCTCTGCTACCTTTTCAATTGAACTGCTCTCGCTGTCCACTTCCCCTGCCCATTTGATGGATGGTGATGGATCAGGTATCCGCACCCTTTTGAAAAGTGTAATTATGGGTTTTCGGACACAAAAGCTTTGATGAACGTGTGGATTTGTGAAGTATAGCCATGTAGTTAGAATGCAGGAGAGTGTCACCACTTTTAATTATTTTGCTTTAATTGTCCTTGTTTGTTTTTTACAGTTTATGTGGAATTGATACAGAGCTGCGTTGCAAATCTTGGTGTGTGTGAGTGTGTGTGTGTGATTGTTTGCCCTCACTGTTGTCTGCCGTGGCTGAAGTTCTCTCACACTTTTTACAATGTCAAATCATTTTCGGTTGCTGAGCTCTGAAGAGAAAGCGGAAATAATGAGAAAAAAGTGATCCAGTGTGTGTATCAAGTGTGCCGCAGAGCACCTGACCCCAGCGCTGTGAGGAATAAGCTGTCAGGACGGCTGGAGAGTTGGAGGCCATGTGTAGAGGTGTTTAATGTCCCTTTTGCAGCAGGCGTTAGTGCATGGTTCCACTCTAAACCCTGTAACACGCTCACGTTTGATTTATGATCACGTTTATCTCGTCTTTCCAAACAAAAAAGCGATTTTGGAGCAAGAGGAAACTAATAGTCAGTTTTTTTGTTTTTTTTTTAGGGGGGAAAAATGAAAAAGCCATCTTGGCGTTCTGTACCCCCACCTTCCTTTCGTACTCCTGTGTCTCCCTATTTCTCTTTCTGTCGCTTACAAACAGGGAGCGATCTCCTAGCAACCAGAGTTCTTTTTTTTGCTTTGTGTGATATATGTTCAGTGTGTGCAGTAATCTTGCTGATGGAGTGCATTACTGGAGATGGTGCTATTACTCAAAGAATAAAAGTTTCAATTACCTTTGATACCGGCCCATAATATAGGCTGATTTACTGTGCTGTAAAATGAGCCAGGTCAAATTTTCTTATCCATATATTTTTTTGTTTTATTATTTTTTAGAACATGATGATGATGAAGGGTGTTTTGGACGCCCTGGGCAAGAAACGAATCGGGTCGCTGGGAGGCGGTTTGAATGAGCTTGTGTCTCCTGGTTGCTCATTTAAACATTACCAAGCCTCATATTTAATTCATGGAGAAAAAAATTGGTTTGGGTTGGAGCCGTGCATGTGGAGTTAAAAGAGAAAAAGTTCGCGAAATCATCGCAGCTCGCGGCCCGGGCGTTTCCGCCATCCACCTTTCATTATGGTTAGCGCCCTCATTGAGACTTCTTCAAAAAACACATTCCTGTCATTAAAACAGGAAGAAAGTCAATAAAAATGAAATGAACTGTGAGCGTTGTGGGCTGTCCTTGGAGGAAGAGGGAGTGAATGACATTTTTCAAATGTATTGTTCGTTAAGTAAAGCACTATATTCCTTTTTTTATTTCTTTTGTCTTCAAGTTTATATCTCATAGAGCTGTCAGTTTTAATCTTTGTTATCTTTCTTTTCATGTTCATTCTCCTCCTGTGAGAAACAACAGAGGTTGAGAGGCACTTAAGAAACTGAAAAATATAACAGAGTGAGTCATAGATAGGATAAAAGATTCAGATATCTTCCACCAAACAGAGCGACGCGCAGCATCGTTTACAAAGAGAGTGACTGAGGTGTATAGAGGAAGATGAATGAAGAGCAAGTAGATGGAAAGAGAGAGAAGCAGATGAGTGCATGAAAGAGGTCTTATCTGGATTGGTGTCCAGATGAGGAGAATCTGGGGGGAAACATCTAGCAGCAATCAGGCCCGATACTGGACAGGAGCAAACGAGAAACCGAGGCTGTAGTCGCTGTAAACCCAGATTACATCCTGGACAATATTGATCTTTTTTATTTTCTCATCACAGTTCTTGTTTTATTACAGACAAACACTCACACAACACACACACACACTAAGTAACACAAAAGGTGAAGGCATGTTCAATTGTAGGCAATCACACTATTAAATGGCGTCTTCAGCTTCCTGTTGCTAATATCTTCCAATGGTCGTGAGCTCTTCGCTCAAATACGTTTACAGAAGTTTGGGGCTTTTCTTTCCAGTTTCAAAGTTTCAATCAGTGTCATGTTATTATCATAATTAGAAACTAATTTTCAGATGTATTTTGATAACGGGACCTGGTCTGAACAAATACTATTTTACAGTTAAATATATGCATGTTTAAGCATTTCAGTCAGTATTTAATATGTATATTATTTTTAAGCGTGCTTGAATAATTTCTTATTCAATTAAAGATAAGATGTGTATTTAATTTTTAAATAATGTTAAATTGTTTTTTTTATATTTCATCTTATATGTACATTATAAATATTTAAAAAAAATTTTATAGCTTTATATTATATACTTAATTATGCACATGGCTTAAAAAAATTCTTACATCGTTTGTTTTTATGGTTCTTACTAAATTTAGAATCCAGCTGAAGTATTGTGTTGACATTTATTCTTGCATATTTAGTTAAAAAAAACATAGAATAGCTCCAATTCCAGTTCTGTTTGTTTATTATTATTAATTTTATTGTATTAATCAAATGATATTTACTTCATTTCAGGTTGCAGGATTAATAATGTTGAGTAAATATGGAAACCCTCTCATGCATGCATGCACATGCATGCACAAATTACATACATTCACACACATTTTACAATAGCAGATTTTATTTTTTAAAAGTTATGTCTGTACTAAAATTCTTTTTATACAAAAAAAGAGTTATACTACAACATTTTGTTTAAATTAAATGCTACTGTAAAAATCAGGATTATATTAAGAACAATATTTGGTGCAGTGCAGAACAGCTCTTGCTCTCCACTGTACAGAGGTTAAATATTTTGCATAAATAATACTTTCACAATAAAATTTTATGGCATCTTTAATCATTGGAATAATCATAAATAAAGTTAAGTAAAAACGTGTTGATAGCCAAGTAAAATTCCCTAAATTATTTCAGTTTGATATATTCCTTGTAAAAAGGCAGCACAAGTATGTATCAAATAGGAATTTTCTGTCTATTTTACTTTCTCCTACACGGTGTGTGTGTAAGACTGCTGTGTCGGGTGCTGGACTATGACAGAGTGATCAGCTTAGTGAGGGAGAGAGGCTGCCAGGCTGCCGGTAATGGCTGCCGAGGGAGGGAGTGAAAGACGATTCGTCAGGGCTGAATGAGAGGTCGGAAAGGTCAGGGTCCAGAGACACGACTATTTGCAACAAACCCCTGTATGCATTCATACACACACAGACGCACAAACGCTGCTGTGGGTTGGACTCGCTGTATTAGTCCAACTGACAGCTGAAAACAACTGCTTGCAGGGCCGTAACAGAGATTTACGCTTACAGCTTAAAACTTTTTAACCTTCACACATAAAAAGACAGTGAAATTGGCTGTGTATGTCATTTTTCTATTGGTCTCTCTCCTGTCAGCGAATGGAGGTGGGCTTGTTCATCTCTGTGGGGGTTTTCTGTTGTTGTTTATTGCTGTTGGTTTATATTTACTAGCCGCACACAGAAGTGCACGTGTGTATTTGGATTTTACAGTATTAACGGTAAAAAAAACCTTTTTTTCTTCTGCATTTTTTAAGTTTTGTTTACAAAGAGTGCCTCCTTGTCACACTTACTCTTTCCTTTGTCTGTCGGTAAGACCGGTAATGTATACACAAGCTTTGATGGGGCTGTGGGCTTGCATCGGACCCCCTAATAGGAAGCGCAGCAAAATGGTTTATTACCGGGTAGATGGCAGCAGGAAAATCTCTTTGTCAGCAATCTGACACGTCCGTTGGCTTCTTCAGTTGACTACTGTACTAACCAGATTACAGTATGTCCACTTTGCCCTTTTTGTTCTTTTGTGTTGCTTTTTTTGCTACTAGAACCCCTTCAACTCATCAACAGCTGCGATATTAAGTGCAGAGTAGTGAAAAACAAGAAAAGATTAAACAAAGCAGAGCCGTTGTGGAGCAAGACTGGTGTGTTCAGAGAAATGTGCCTGTTGAAGGCGGTAAAACAGAGTCCAAATGAGATTACACTGACACTGAAGAGAAGAGACGGCGTTTCATAAGCAGCAGAGCTACAGTTAAACGACTGAGGCCACACTTCATAGTCCTCGCAGTTCCACATGCTCATTAAGGTGATTAAATGAGTGTTACTGTCAGTGGGGCGGAAGAGAATGGACTGGCTTGATAGATGCGACCCAGAACATCATGTTGGTGCAATCTAGAGCAATTCTGAGGGGGCAGAGCTGAATGTTCTTTGCCCCCTCTGTGACAAAAATCAGCCTCCAGAATTTTTGTCAGAGGGGGGTTGAGGAGCATGCAAGCCAGTGACCCTGTGGCAAGGAGGCAATCATTGGCGGGTGGGGTAACTGTGCTTCCCTTTGTCCACAACAGTCTCCGTCCACTCCAGCATCCATGTGAAGTGTCAGCATGGAGCTCATGTCCAGATTCCTCAGGCCACGTTTGAATGGTTCAGCTTTCTCATTGGTTGAGGACTGGAGAGGTGTTATCTGGTCCATTGCCTTTTTGTTTTAGGGTCGATGTAGGAACCAATGGTTATGAACAAACACAGACTGTGTTGTGTATGTGTGTAACATTTTTTGGATGGTGTTCGTTTGAGCTAGTACAATGTTTCAGCTAGATTTATTAACATAGGACGTAGATTTCATATAATGATTAAGAAGGGAAGCGTGCAGTGTGAAACCCATTGAATTAAGACTTTTATATGTGATTAATGTTATGAAATTATGTATATAATTAAGGGAAGGAATTAATTAAGGTTGGACGCTGCTACTGCACTGGCCGTTCAGTGCAGTTCTGCAATCAGACTGTCTTTATGGGATGGGATGTCAGTGCTTAACCTACTACCTGTTATTTTACCCAGAAAGCTGAAAAAAGACACGTATCCATAATGAAGGTGCACCGGGCAGCTCAAGGAGAAAATTAGCATTAGTTACAGTATTTGACAAAGTTCAAAAGAAGTAAGGACAAGCCTTGTGAAATAATTACTAACTGGACTAATAAACATTCCTATTCAGACAGGAATACGAATTTCTCAACGGACCCCTGAGTTAGCAAAAACACAACAGGTAATTTCCCCCATAATGTTTACAGAGGTTGTGTGAGACAAACACAAACATGTTTCAATTCCGAGAAGACTAAAAAATCACAAAGTACGTCTGTGAATCACAAATGTACTTAAACTCCTCAGAGAACCCTCCTCCTCCTCTCGTGGTCGGCCTTTAGAGATGTGACTACCCAATGCTAATATTCAGTCTGAATAAAAATATGCTTACTGTACTTGTTTCATTTTCATTACCGTTAGTGCTTATTTTTAGTAACGCCGGTTTTATTAAAGTAGTCTGTCTTTCTTCCCCTGTGCATGAATGCCCTTGTTATAGGTTAAAGAAGTCATTTCAGTAGTTTATATATGACAGTGCTCCTACGGACCAGTAGTTAGTGCTGTCCCTCCCTCAGCACCACCAGCTACATAAATCAAGGTGCTCTCTCTTTGTCTCTCTCTCCCTCCCCTTCCTCACCCTCCCTCTCTTAAGCCCTCCCCCCTTCTCTCTCTCAATTCAATTTCTATTTAAGCGTGCTGTTTTGGCATGGCAAACGCTGTACGTTTGTATTGCCGAAGCATTTGCAGCTAGGCTGTGCACAACGATAAAGTACCGCAACAGTACCGCAAATGCTTATTAACAGAAATATTTACATTCACAAAGGTAAAGAAAATAAAAGTTAAAT
>JAZGTI010015390.1:0-13446 GCA_036877585.1 Botia kubotai
GATGGAGGAGAGCCAGCAATGGTGGTGGCAGGAGCAGGAGCCAGACAGCCTGGTCCTACAGAGGCACAGTGCCACGGAAGGAGGGTGAAGACAGATACAGGAAGGTAAAGGACACAATAAGATCAAGTTATGAAATAATGAAAGACAGACAACAGCTAAAAGCAACAGTGATGAGAATGGAAGATACCAGAATAACCGTCAAAATCAATTTCATGAAAGAAAACTCGGATTCAAAGAGCAGTTTTAAAGACGCTGTAGGCAACAGTAGTCGTCTGGCTAACTTCCTTCAGACTTTTAGAAGGTACATGTGTGGTAACCACATGTTCCCAGTTCATGCTTTTCATGCACGACATTCTCTGCTTAAAAACAGCGAGACTACAGGCAGCAAAATGCAGAAATGCGAGTTGTAAAAAGCTGAACTTCTTTTAACATGACATGAGATGCTGAGAGGCCCAAAAAATGCCCATTGCATCCATCGTTTAAAGACTAACATGCTCAACCACGAGAAAGTCTGATTGTTTAACAGTCATAGATGTTGCTGAGATGGACTCACCTGCTGGCGAGCCGTCATTGCCCACAGGGGTGCTGGTGCAGCTGCGATCTTGATTGGAGGATTCTGAGGAGGGACTGAGCGGGCTTCCACCTCCAGTGGAGTCCACACAGTCACCATGTTTCTCCATCATGCTGGAGCAGTTAGAAGTCACACTAAGATGGTTGTCCACCACACCAGACGACGGTAAGCTGACCATGTGCTGCATCTCCTCAGACCGGCAGGCATGTGACACCACCTATAAAACAGCAAATATAACCATTGAGACCAGAAGAACACGTTTCTGCTCAGAGGTTGCTCCTTTAAAGCTCAGAAGATCTCAGGTATGCATCATATAAGTATCACATTTGTCTCAAATGTTTTTCTTAAAGGGACAGTTCACCCAAAAATAAACTTCATCATTTACTCACCCTCATGTCATTCCAAACCTGTGACCTTTTCCTCTGAGGAACACAAAGGAAGATATTTTGAAGCATGTTGGTAACCAAACATCACTGGCACCCATTAACCATTGTATGAACACAAAACCACTGAGACATTTCTCAAAATATCTTCTTTTGTGATCCACAGAAGATAAAATTCATACAGGTTTGGAATGACACACGGGTGAGTAAACGATGGAAGAATTTTCATTTTTGAGTGAACAATGACTTTGAAGAACAGATCATTTGGAAAAAGCAGAAGAAAGCAAAAGACTGTTTTGATCTACAATTAGTTTTTCTCAAAAATGATCTAATTTTCGAAACCTCCACCTGGGAAGGAACTCGGTCAAAGTTTTTCCCCAGCATCCTCCTCATGTGTTTGCGGGCGTGAGAAACCATCTGGTGCTTGAGCTGGAAGGAGAACTGACAGCCTTCACGGATACAATGGAAGTGGCTGCTCACTTGTTTGTATTTGCACCCTGCAAGAAACGAGTGAGGAAATTAACTTCAGCAAAAGACCGTCTTGGTGCGGCTGAGTTTTAGAGTCAATGTACTGCGATTTCACACCATCTCAGTGAATCAAGACAGAAAGTTTGGAAACACAAGTCACTCGTGAAGGTACGGCAGGCGATTTCTGAGAAGTTAACAATAGCAAGCTAGCTTTGAAGCATAAGATCCCTTCAGGGGGCTCTCCGAAGCCACGCCTCCTCCAACACACGAACACATACAGCATAGTTTGAGCGACAAATAGGTCATCCAATCACTGCATTCGATTGGACGAGCATTTATGGTCCTGCGCCTTGCACAGAAGATATATGATTATAAAAATAAAATAAGACTTTACTTCAGGATGTGAAGAGACGTTCAACCAGCAGAACAAAACATGCTTCTGGAAACAATGACCTTCCCTGCGTTTAATACAAGAAAACATCTATAGTTCTCCATCTTACCAAGTCTTCCACATTCCTCTCGCTTGGTGAAGTATTTAAAGCCGTTGGTGGCACGTCTCTCGGCCTTCTCGTGTTTTTTGATGTGCCAGGGCAGTTTGGTGGTGATGTTGGTGATGAAGGAGCAGTCGGCTCTCAGACAGTGGTAGTGACCCCTCGTGCGAAACTCACAGTGCTGTAAAAAACACTAATGGAGCATCACACCAGAGGTCACGGTTCGAATCTCTATAGCAAATTAACAACCCGCTTATCAGACGTTCCATTCATTTGTAAGCACAACTCAACTGACAATCTTTTAACCGAAGCTCCAGGAACTTTCTAGAAACATTCAAAATACCCATTTTTTTAAAAGGTTCCACTAACAACTTAAGAATAACATTTTTGATATATATACTGACATATGATAAATCACAGTAAAAAATATTCTACTAACGTTACTGCAAGAACCTTTCAATAACTTTGAGAGAACTTTTAAAGATTGTTAGCCAATGTAAAGTTTGAATGCCATTGCTATAACATAATGTTATAGGATAGTTATAACATTATGTTAATACAATGACAACATAATGTTATATGAGATAATGTTATTACAACGTTTAAAAAACTGAACGTTTTGAATGTTCCTACAACATTCAAAATAACATTTTTAAAGTTTTTGTTGGAACATTAGAGGAACGTTCAGAGAAAAGAATGTTAAGGTCCTGAGGTTTGGTTGAGACCTTCACTCACCTGGTCTGGACAGAGACACTGTGGAGAATAGTAGCAGAACTGGTCTCGCACGTTCAGTGGGTTGGTGTCGGGGTTAATGTGGTCCAGGCAGTGGGATTCAGCTTTGCCTGATGTTTTACACACATATCTGCAGTTTCCAAACAGACAGTGAAAGTGGAACTGGTTGGTGTATTTGCAGTCAGTGGCCAGACAAGGATCACTGAGGGATGAAAGAATGTCTGTCAGATATTTAAACTCAACAAAAAACATGGAAATACCGGCAGCACATGTAAGCCATGCAAATCACGCCACCGCAGTATTATGAATTTCAAAGACGGTTCTTGTGCAATCTCTTTACAAACTCACTTGTCCTGGAACTGCAGGAAGCCCGGCTTGACCTGCGGTCTGGCATTCTCCAGGGAGATGGTGGCCGGAGGAGAAGTGACTGGCATGCCGGGCATTGACGCAGGAAGCTGGGGGACGGATCCGGCCAGCTGCTTCCACGCTTGAAGAGAAGAAGCCATGGAGACGGAGGCAGTCATCTGATGAGGGGTGCTATCACGGGATTCCCTGGTCTCGTTGAAAGCAGGCTGTGATTCAACCTTCAGACTGGCCCTCAAGTGGAAGCTGAGAGATGGAGAGGAGCATCAATCGTTATGTGTTGTAACAGAGCTGCAGAAAATTACCGCTGCGTGATCGCAATCATGTAAATTGTACGTGTGCGTGCTTGTGTGAACTTTAACATTTAAAAAACGTTGATGTAACGGAAGGCGTCTCACTTGGCGTGTTTAATGGCTCCGTTCACTGTGCTGAAAAGAGCCCCGCAGTCTTCCACCAGACAGTGAAAATGTGTCTTGTGCAGGAAATCACACCGAGCCTCACAGAAATCCTCAGTGTCGTACCTGCAAACACGAGCCAGAAACAGAAACTGTCAGAAAGAGATGAAGAACTGAACTCCACCAGTTACTCCACCAGTAACTCCACCAGTAACTCCACCAGTAACTCCACCCGTTACTCCACCAGTAACACCACCCGTTACTCCACCAGTTACACCACCAGCTCCAGCTCACGAGAATTTGGCTTTGAGAAAGGTGATTCTTTAGGCGGATCACGGCTAACAAGCAACGTTCTCAGAACCTTGGCGAACACATTGTTTTAAGTTGGCATGGAAGGAACAACAGGGGAAGTGTCTGACACATATGTGAAGTGGAGAAGACAGGAGCACTCAAGCACTGAAGCTGGATGTGTGAGGTAAAGACTTTATAGGAAGGGTTCTTGCAGACACCTGCGCAGGTGTGTCCTCCACAGCTCTGCAGGTTTCTCTGGTCTCCGCTCTTGACTGGAATCTTGGGAGGCCCTGGAGGTGCCGTCCACAGGCTCCTGCTTCACTTCAACCCACTGAGCTGACTGGCCGGTTCCTGAGGTGAACGAAGGAAAAAACAAAGTTATTATTGTTATAAGTTGAGATTGAGAATGAGAAGGTGTGAGAGTGAGAGAGAGACCTGTGCTGGCTGAGGGCTTGGTGCTCTGGCTGGAGGATGCTGTGGTGGGCAGCAGGTGTGGGACTGTGGGAGACTGCTGGCGGGTTGGAGAACCACTGAGGCTGGAGTTCTTGCTGCCGGTGGCGGAGAAGTCCATGAGGTCATCGTTGCTGGACTCCTCCTGCTCCTCTTTAGGCAACAATAATGAGGAGGCCGGGCCCAACACGCCCGAGGAGCGAATGTGGCGTCGCTCATGCTTGCGTTTGTGTGAGGTCATCTGGCTGGTGGAGGTGAAAGTGAAGCTACAGCCTTTCCGTATGCAGTGAAAATGGTTGGTAGCTTTGCTGTAGACGCAGCCCTCGTACTTGCATTCCTCGTATTTGTAGAACTTCTTGAATCCATCCTTTGTGTACACGTCATCTTTGATATGATAGCTCTTGTGCTTCTCTATGTCACACTTGTTCTTGAAGGTGAAGGTACAGCCGGGCCGCCTGAGTTTCACAGAGGTGGAAAAATTGACGCATTAAACATCTACAACATGACCACATATGAATCATCAACCAGTTATTGGGAGCAACCCAGCTGACAGGGAACGTTCTCAGAGTGTTGGCTAACATTCTCTAAAAGTTCTCTCAAAGTTAACAAAAATGTTCTTGCAGCAACATTAGCAGAACGATATTTTATGTTACATACCATATATCAAAAATGTTATTCTTAAGTTGTGAGTAGAACATTTTTAAAATGTTACAGAATTAAAAAGGTTTGAATATCGCATCTTTAATACAACATTTAAAAAAATAGATGTTCCCCCTTAACCTTTTTTGTTACTTAATGGAAACATTAGAGTAATGTTCTTACAACCTTACATTAGCTGGGTGGTTCCATACCTGCAGTGGAAGTGGGTCGTCTTCTGGCCGTAAAACTGACAGCTGACCGTTCCACAATCCTCGGTGGCCCGGAACCTCTGGAAGCCATCACTGATCAGCTGAGCGTTTTTCTTGTGGAAGTTCTCATGATTCATCACATCAGAGGTGCTCGTGTACACCTTGTTGCAGCCCACCTAACAGACAGGAAATGAAAACAAAGTGATTTCATGAAACAAAGTGTACGTATGATTTGAAATCACCACCACGTTTCACTGTTGCACTGAATTAACATGCAGAGGAACTCTGTTATCTTTTTCAAGTCAAGCTCTGAGGAGATTTAATCATCTGTATCACCACACAGACATTATAAACGATGAAGAACTGCATCAGAAGTGAGCAGATGCAGATGCATGCTGAATAGAGAGAATTGCAACCGATCACTCAGAACTGGCCTGCAGTACGGGGAGCTACGCAGTGCAAATTGCATTCTGCGCTTGTTTTTGCACGACATTATCTGATGTTGCATGTCAAATCGGGTGCTAGACAGCTCAGACAGCGCATGAAAATAAACCATGCTACCAACGGTCGCATTTTTGGTCTGTACGAGGTTGAGTGTGCAAACTTTTGCTGTGGTTTACCTGCATGCAGTGGTAATGCGTGCTCTTGCCATTGAAGTGGCAATCGTGGTAGTACACGCTGCAGTTGTCCAGAGGGCCGAAGCGCATGAATCCGTGTTGCAGGGAGTTGTCCCGCTTCTTATGCATGTTATAATGCCTAATCATATCCTGCTTACCGGTAAATCTCTGTCAAGAAAACAACACGGTTTGTATGGTGGCGCAGAAGGAAAGCAGCAATGAGGCGCTGCATTACTCCTGCAACAGCTGCAATGCACTGCAACAATTTAACAATAAACATTGTTTTGTTCCGCTGGTTAAAAGTCTCTTTAAATCCTGATCGCAATCACTAAGTAAAGAGATCTAAATGCATTTAAATAAACTTATTCACCTTCTGTGGAAGGCACAAGACTGTGACATGTTTGTCCAGTCATTGCATTAGAATTCCTACTTGCCTGTCAAACTGCCTACATTCATGTGTTGGAGGAGGCGTGGCTTTGGAGAGCTCTGAAGGGAGGGCGGGATCTTAGGTTTTCAAAGCTAACCTATTGCTAGCCTCTCTGAAATTACCTACCCTACCTTATATTCATGATTCAGTTGCTTGACTCACCACTGTAACTAACCAATGCGTTGACCAGAAATGACCTGTTCTCATCTCTATACTCACTCGATTCATCGCATTATGACTCCAGTCAGTTCATTTTACATCTTGCATGAGACTGTTGTACTCACCTGATAGTTACATTCAGGGTCCAGGCAGTGGTAATGCTCTCTGTACTCGTAAGCACATTGCATGAGACCGCAGTGCTGACTCCCAGAGAACCTACAGACAGAAGCATCACGTGTGCGTCATTGTTTCGAACAAAAGATTCTAAATCCAAACATATTGTTTCCCCAGATTGCTTTTAATTCATTTAATTCAATTCATTTTTCTTAGGTCATAATCCTGACATGTATAAACTGCTTTATTAAAATGTCAAATATGTCATAATCGTTCAAAATAATAAAGAATGAAGGAACATTAAGAAATGTTGTGTGAGGATTTACACACCTGCGCATATATTTGTGGTAGATGTTGATGTTCTCAGACTCGAGTTTCTCTGAAGGAAGAGTGTTCCTGTCAGAGAGAGAAGGATTAATGGTACGTGTCCAGCAATACAAACAAACAAACGTTTTAGCAGCTAACAGGGAACGTTCTCACACCATTGGCTAATGTTCTCTAAATGTTTTACTTTTTACATTACAATTTTTACGTTTGTAGTTATTGATACTTCTGCAGATGGTTCATGTTTTACTCTGAAAGGTCTGGACCGTCTTACTTGATTGTGGAGACGGTTCGAGTAGTGAAGGAGTCACTCCTGGAAAAACTGGATCCCACCTGGTCTACCGGCAACCCAGGAGGTCCCGTGACTCCTGCTGGGGTCGCTGTGTTGATAACTGGCATTCCTGAAGTCCCTGCTGTAGTTGGGAGTACGTCTGGCATTATTGAAGGGTCGACCTTTCCAGGGATGAGCTTCTGGGTGTTCCTTATATCGTATTTTGATGGCCTGCCAACCTTACCGGTCTTAAAGGTGATGGCCCCGCCCATGTCAGGGTTTCCCTCTCCTGGTTTACAGAAAAGCAGGAACTTGATGTTCTCCAGGTCATACTTGGAAGGCTGTTTCAAGAAGTTTTCAGTTTTCTGCTGTCTGAAGCTCTCAGCCATCTTCAGCTTCTGGATGAAACGATCATACTTGGAAGCCCGAGACACCAGGTCCGGCATGTGCAGCGGGTTGGTTGGGGTCGTGGTAGGGAAGTTTTGCTTGTGGTCCATTTCGGGTGGCAGAATCTGACCCTCTGTCCAAGAAAGAGGCGGCTGGAGGAGGTTGAAGCTCTTCTTCTCTGCCGTTTTGGAGTTGGGCTCTTCGGGTTTGGCGTGCAAAGGCCAGGGCAGCGTCTCTCCGGCCTTCAGTTTACGGATGTACTCCTTGTACTTGGAGAAGTACGCTTGACAGGTGGCCTCCTCACTGCTCACAGAGGAGGGGTCTGAGGTAGCTGCCAGCTCATCTCCAACCTGCTGGTCATCACAGCCAAACATGTGCAGGAACTCATTCATGGTGTTGGTAGCAGAGGGTTCCCCTACAGAGAACCAGACAAAAAACAGCCCATGATTTAGAACATGTGTATACATTTACAAATCCTGTGTGAGGAGATTTACAGTTAAGGCCCGCAGACCGGTTACGATGAATGGCCACAAGGAGGCAGAGATGAGGTCAATTAGAGTAAATTTACTAAAGAAACATTGTTTGTAGTTTGTAGTCAGCTTCACCACTCCCAAGCCAACCTGCTGCCACATTCAATTCAGTAGAAATTATGTTTACTAATCTAATCTTAGACAACTAATCTACGTCAAGGCAAATATTCGTTTCTGATTGGTTAGGAAATAGTCTCCATACTAGGACATAAGGTTCATAAACATTTCATTTTGTACTCTTAGGACACATAATCATGTTCATGTTCCATAGATAGTCACATACGACAGCAGCAGGTCCAGAAACAGCTAGAACGTGTCATAGGTCCCTACTTCTAGTGCTTATTCACTCTTCTTCATCCTATATACACACACCCTTGTTTTTATGCCTTATGGGGATTTTCCATACACATAATGACTTTTATACTGTACAAACTGTATATTCTATCCCCTAACCCTCACCCTAACCCTAAACCCTCACAGAAACCTTTCTGCTGTTTTACATTTTAAAAAAGTATCATTTAGTATGTTTCATAATCAGTTTAAATCGCTGGCTTGTCCCCACAATGTAGGTATGTGTGACTTTTATGTGTGAAAAACAAGCACACACGCACACCGCTTTCTCACTTAGACCGGAGAATATTCAGAATTCTTAAAAGTTCTCTGACAATATTGTATAATAAGCTGTTTTCTACAGTTAATGCTTTTATTCCAGCGTGCTTGATCAACAAGGGCCCTGACATATGCTCCACACCGGCAGTGACACCCATCTTGTGCTATTTCTTCTTTCAAATGAGCTGTCAGCACAAAAAAACATTCTCAAAACTCCTGGAAACAAAACTAGGAGCTCTTCCTGCAACACTCACTGAATCTTTTATTTCTAGATTTAAATTACTATTATTACATTTATTTATATTTTTTATATGTATTACTATTTCTGTTGACCAGACTCAGGTTTTAAAACTGATCTTACATAACTGCAGTTTATATTAATTAAACTGTCTACTGTTATATATTAATTAATATAATATATAATATTAATTTTATTAATATTAAGTAATATAATTAATATTTTATATTTATACAGTTTACAGTTTATATTAATTAATATAAACTAATATTAATATTAATAATATTTTTTTAGATAGAAAGCTGGTTCTTTAACGGCAGTAACAGCTGTAGTAACAGCTGTAGTAACAGCAGTAGTAACAGCAGTAGTAACAGCTGTAGTAACAGCAGTAGCAGATAGTAACAGTAGACAGTATGAGACGTCTGGCAGCTGGTATGCTATTGGGTGGTTCTGTGACTGGACTTAACCTGCACACATTATGTCAGGATCTAAGAGGAGATAACCTTTTAAAACAGCATGTAAATGAGCTCCCCCCCATCTCACACGCTCCAACTGATGTCACATGCATGTGGTTGGAACTCAATGGCTTTGGTGGAGAGGTATGATTTGCCTGGCCGAATGCCCAGTTCTGTCTCTTCCACACGTCACTGCAGTTTAAATATAGTTCTTCTAATCTCACCACTTCATATTCCGGCAGATTCCACCCTGTGACAAAACCCTTGTCTTTGTTTGAGGTAATTAAGATGTGCTTTTATCTCTGTGGCATGATAACAAATGGACATTATATCTTCTTTGTGCTGACCAAACACACTCATTATTCTGTCTTCATCCCCACAGAGAGGGTGATGATAAAGATAAATAAAAGACACTTTGGATAAACGCATCTGCCAAATGCATGTAAATGTGACTGTGCATGTTAAAAACACAGGTACAGTAAGACCAAACCAACAAAACCAGTTGGCAAGCGTTTATGAAGAGACGTCATTTTGACTATACACACTTTGTGTACGCAAGCGAAGAAACATTATACCTGATGAAGCAAGAGGAGCTTGCCGAGGGGGGCTGGCAGTGGTGAGCTGGTAGCTGTGGTCTTTGTGCGAGCCGCCCTCAGAGTTCCTGTCCTCATGACAACCTCTCTTGTGAGAACCAGGCAGGAACTCTGCCTCTTCTGTATTGTCCTCATTAACACTGTAGCCTTTGGGCAGGACCATGAACCCACCTTCAGGTGGACCATTGTCTCCATTGCTGGGTTTGAACATCCTGTATTTAAACCCGTCTAAGGACTGTGGATCATCAGCATACTCGCCATTTACCCACTTCTCGATGGCTTCACGACGTTTCTGGTCCTTCTCCAGGCTCTGGCCCAGAGTGAGGCCTTCTGGGAAGTCAGTTTCAGACCTGTCATCTTCATCATAGTGCAGACCTCCCTGTTTGCCATTTTCCACGAGGTCCGAGTCCCCCTCAGCATTCTGGGAACTGCCGTCAAACACCACCTGCCGGCTAAGCTTGGCACAGATAGCGTTCAGCTTCAAGCCACCCTTCCTTTTGGCGGCCATCTTGGATTTTCCTGAGGTCTCTTCAGTACATAAAGTCCCCTCAGCTGTGGATGAGACAGAGAAAAAGAACACAATTCTGCAGTGAATGTCTGTTCAAAAAACAAAGATTTGTGGGAGCAGCTGACAGTTAATTACTTTTATTATTGAACAAAAGTCAACAACAATGGTTGTACCATCCTTGCAACAGAACAAGCAAACCACAAAGTCTTCCACACAAAAATGAAGAACATGTTTAACTACTGCCATTTTAATGTGTTTGTGACTATCAGAAACATACCGGCACACCTTTTCCACAACAATAGGGAGTTAAAAGGAAAAACTACACACATATTTTTAAGTTGGGGACGTGAACACACCTACAACAGAGTGTGAGAAAGAGATGAAAAGCTACAGAACTCGTAGAACCCAGTTTGAACATCATCGTCATAAACTGATGCAATATGAGTTTGATTT
The DNA here is from genome assembly GCA_036877585.1 of Botia kubotai. Taxonomy (NCBI): domain Eukaryota; kingdom Metazoa; phylum Chordata; class Actinopteri; order Cypriniformes; family Botiidae; genus Botia; species Botia kubotai. The sequence continues at coordinate 10,678 of JAZGTI010015390.1, forward strand.
TGTGTTCCACAGAAGAAAAAAATCATACAAGTTTGGAATGACGTGAGGGTGAGTAAATTATAATGTTTTCATTTTTGGGGGCACTGTCCCTTTAAAATGTATTTCTTTCACAGTCAAGCGGAGATCAAGGTTAACCTGTTATATTGTGTGCACCCTGTGGCCTCAGCACGTGTGTTCTCAGTTACTGTATTTAACCTCAAACAATGAGCTGAGGAATAATGTACGAGCTCCAGTCTGTGCGCATCAGAAGTGTGTGTTTACAACTGCGAGGCACAGTTTGTTGAGGTCACCCGTTTGAGGGCCACAATTTGAGGGACCAAAAAAGAAAAAAAAAAATCAAACATATTCAACATAAATTGGAAGTATTTTTCAGAACACCTCTGAAGGAAGACTGTGGTCATTTTGATGTAACAGTAGAGGTCATTTGCGGTTTACTAAAGACTAAAAGATTTTATTCTTTAACTACTAACTGACTGAGAAGCGATCTTGTTACATTACCCACAATTACAATCCAACACACACGGTTAACAGTCACGGATGAACATCTTACCAAGTGCCAAATGTGCACAAAAATTAGTTTTGATGGGGAAATAAAGCGTTATCCACCTGTTAATTACAGTAACCTTTTTTAGACATCTGCCACATGAAAAACTTTGTAAGTGCTGCTGATGGACAGCAGTGGATGACACTCACCTTTTTGTGATTCCAGCTTTCCATTAAATCGCATCATGAAACGTCGCTCCTCATCTTCTGTTTTTATGCTCCTTAATTTTACTTCTGCAGCCTCTTCAGATTCCTGAAACCCTGACAGGGGTCCTTCATGAAGGGTCGGCCATGGTAGAGGTAAAAAAAAACACAGCATTACACATTTTTCTAGATACATTTTTGGCATGTGAAAAGTGAAAGTGACATATTTGTAACCCATCCCCGAAACGTGACCTGCATTTAACCCATCACTGGTAAGGAGTGAACACACACACAACACAATTAGGGGCTAGGTGCCTTGCTCAAGAGCACTTCAGTTGCAACCCCCCCAGTGCTGGAATCGAACCAGCAACCTTCTGATTACTAGCCCAACTCACTAACCAGTAGGCCATGTATCCAGTAGGCCAACTCACTAACCAGTAGGCCAAGACTCAAATATCATTAACATTAATATCACTATTGTTTTGCATTGTAAGTATTACTATTAAAGTCACTCACATATTATAAAGCCAAATAAATAATGTTACAAATGCCATCCACACAAATATACACTGTACAAATATTAAATTACCTTGTTTCCTTCCCTCCATCTGTCTAGTACTGGAGAGGGTTTGTGTACAATAGAGGTCCAGACTAACAGAGCCATAAAACATCATGTCCACACACAGAGGTTTTAAAAACACAATGGAGGACCCAGATTAATAATTAAAATGCATAATTACTGAGCCCCGGAAATCAATGTTATTACTTGTATTACTCTACTTATCAATGTTGTAAAGCTGATTCAATCATAATACAGTTAATGACCCTTTTGACTTAATAAGTCAAATCTGTTTGTTTACTGTAGATATTACCACAGAAAGCACATCTCTCAGACACTAAACCTTTTTGAACCTTTTTAACAGTGTTGAGTGACATAAAATATTTGACATTTGTGCAGCTCTGTGTTTTTATTGAATTTAAGCAATGTACAGGTTCCATGACCTTTAGTATCGACAGTGTCAGTGTGGATGATAACCCTGAGCAAAGAAAAAGTTAGTTCGTTTCTCTCATTTTGCTTTTCACAAAGGCTTGAGAACAGAGCGGCCACAAAACTCCTCTCTCCTAAGAACAGAAACATCCAAAAGAGGACACAGAGTATTAAAAAACTCTGAGCTCTAAGCCATGAGACCACCAACTGCTCTGTTAACAGGTGTGAGTCCAAGATCCATGTAATCCTATCAAATTACAGAGTTACTCCCAAGCCCCCTTTTGCTTTCTCTTGTTCTCTTGCTCTCAGCTCAGTTGAATGTGTCTGACAGAACAGAACAGCTGGGCTTCACATTTATCGTGTACAGACTGTAATTACGCTGCTGCTGGCTGCTACTGACCCGAGCAAATAAAATGTCACAGGCCGCTTTTAGTCATAACAGTAGACAGGAAATCAGCACTGCGGCTCTATAATGCAAACAATCTGTAAAGAGAGAAGACAACAGGGGAGACAAGCAGCACATTCATTTCCTGTTTATCAGGGAAAAAGAAAAATATGAAGATTGTCATTCGGGGAGGAAAAAACCTAGCAGACGAATAACTGCATGTTTATCATGTCGGATCAGATGACTCGCTAACTTGCTAAGACGTGATCACACGTGAGGAAAATGTCAGCATGTTTCATGTCATTCAATAGGGTTCATGTGAACTGCTCCGAAATCACAGAAGAGGAGAGAACAGAAGAGAACAGAAGAGGAGAGAACAGAAGAGAACAGAAGAGGAGAGAACAGAAGAGAACAGAAGAGGAGGGAACAGGAGAGGAGAGGAGAAAACAGGAGAGGGAACAGGAGAGGAGAGAACAGGAGATGAGGGAACAGAAGAGGAGGGAACAGGAGAGGAAAAAACAGGAGAGAACAGGAGAGGAGAGAACAGGAGAGGAGATAACTTGCTAAGACGTGATCACACGTGAGGAAAATGTCAGCATGTTTCATGTCATTCAATAGGGTAAATAATAGCATGATAAACATGCAGTTATTCGTCTGTAGTTGTTAATTAGCCGGTGATCATTCTGAATCATGAATGATCACCGGCTAA
>JAZGTI010015391.1:0-13446 GCA_036877585.1 Botia kubotai
TCAGAATTGATACTAACGATAAACCTAAGGTACTCGTCCACTGAGTATTCAGAAGAACACTTTTAAGAAATGTTACTCCTCCGTCCTTAAAAAGCAAACACTCTTGCTGTAACACAGTACTACTTCAGAGCAGGTAACAAAACCAACATGGCATAAGTGACGTTAATATTTAAGCAATAAATACAGAAACAATTCAATAGTGAATACAAATGTGGGTTTATGAAACTACACTACAGGGGACATACACAATAACTAAACAAACAAACACACACATAACTAAACAAACAAACACATGAAAGTACAAACACCTGGAAAGTTTTAAACATTTTAACTTTAGATTTAAATTTAGAGTGTGAACATGATGACAGACAGCTGAAAAAGCTGTCTCACAAAGTGAAGCAGGTCTTAAGAGGATTAAAGAACGAGTGTAGACATGACCAGGTATGAAGTATGTTAACCTTTGATTTGTACAAAAATGTGAATATAAGCAAAATGCAATTCAAATATATATGCGTATATACAAGGTTTAATAATAGGCAGTCAAGAACACTAGCCTCTTTCCACACAAGTTTTTTAACAACAGGTTTTAATTTATCAACACTTGTCTGAATCGTTAAGGGCTATTAATGCACAGACTAAATCAGAGAAAACAGGGAACACCCGGACACAATTAGGGCGGGGTAACATGAAAACTACAGTGACCTTTGACTAGGACTACAAAACAAGACTTCAGAATGAAAGACATGACAACTGAACAGAACATAAACACACTACACCTAATCAGGGAGGGGTATATTATTTCCGCTTGTATATTCGTTAGCAATCCCATTTGTCTCAATTTGAAAAGTATCACAAGACAAAATTTGTATACATATTTTTTTACTGTTATGTGTATATGTTTTTGCTGTTAAAAATAGGAATATTTTAGAATGCCCAAACACACCTTATTAAACAGATGTGAGGTTAAATAGCAAATATTATGGTGTATCACACAAAGTAAAATAATTAAATATTGAACACAAAATACATGATCATTCTAATTGTTCAGATTCTTTAGGATATAGCACAGAGAAATAAATGAACTGTGTCTTAATTCGATCCACTTAAAGCAGTCGTTTAGGTGACACTGTTTAAATAACAGCAAGAGTGCAGCCATTTTAATAAGTCTAATAATGGAACATTTTCATACAGCCAAATACAGCCAACTTCAGAGTGGATTAAACTTCTCATGATCATCATGAGTTCAGTGACATTGAGATGAGAAGAAGCTGAAAACAAGACTGAATCAAAGCCAAAGTAACTGCAGAACAGCGGAGACTGACAAAAATAACATTTCCTGTTCCTGTTCCTCATGGCAGATAGTTTCAACCGGCTCTATTTCAAGCACATATTTATTTATTTCCATCTCAATCAATAGATCTCTGTCAGAGGTATTTGGAGGTACATTAACAGTCAGATATCACTGTTCAAAATTCCAAAAAAATAAACTTCTGTCTGACTACTTCAGTTGTCAGGATTCACTTCTACTTTACAACACTATTGTTTTGACCCCAAGGTCTAAAATTTTTTCTGAAGTTAAATTGCAAATTTTGATAACGTAAAAATACATTGTGTGTGACATAAACACACACAATGACTTAGGAAAAGTATTACTGATAACAGCAATTAATCACATTTGTTTAATAATTCTAATTTACATGAAAACTAAAACAAGTGTTCCCAACGGTCTCATCCTTCAGGGAATATGCACACTATCCCCATGTGCTATTTCTGCAAGATTTTGATAATGTGACAGCATGATATATATATATCTTTTGCATCACATCTGCGTAGCATATTTACTGTTTCCCCCAAAGTTTTCTATAGGTTGCCCTTCAAAACAGTAAAGGCAGATCAATCATTTAGGACAGCTGCAGCTCAGGGAAAAGCTTAACACAAAACCTCACTGTGACTGCTTAATGCATAGTAAAGGCTCTTTGATTGTAGTCTATCTGGCTCTAATGATAGACAAAGACTCTCATTTCAAATAAGATGTTGGTGATCAGTATGACTGATAGATGATAGATATGGTCTTTAATGAATTTAAAGGCCTTGTTAAGGACATAGAGGAGGGTTTGAATCAAAAAGAAATCTGAAAATCACTTTATAGACATGTAGGCCTGTTTTCATGTTTGTTTTCGCATTGCTGGTTACCTTGTATTTGCTTACTGGTTTTAGACATCAGCATCAACAAAGAGTGGTTAAAAGCATTTTACTGTAAAACACTGGAAAGTCTTTAATGTATGAATTATGCAGAATGTGATGCTTCCTATTTCATTAACAATGTTGAGTATGGCATGGCATATTTAGTGGTAAAAACTAAAACTCCTTTTAACTCGCTAATTATTCAGTCTACAGGGGCAAAATCCCAATAAAGTCAGCTGGAATGAGACGTTATGACCTCTCACAGCATGTGTTTCTCCATCAGAACTCAACAGAACAGACAATGACTATCTACATCCGCAAGAAAATGTGAACACAGCACCGCTGCTCAAGCCAAAGGTCAAATTACAGACAGATGGTGGATTCCCAACTCCCACGATGGTATTAAACTACCTTGATCATTGTCATGAAAATGATGATTCAATATACAAAGACAGGCACCACAGAGCCAAGAACATATTGCCTACAACATTAAATTGACTGTAGTCTGAGGAGTTCGATCAGCTGCCCTTGAAATGGAACGGCTTGTTTGAACATAATGTTCCAACCATTTAACAGAATTGTTGTAACTTCCTATGCCATTTAATTTTCACTGATGTACAACTGCGAAGCAGCTGCTGCTTTTTAATGAAACCCCTCAAAATAACTTTTAATAATACAAAGAAGTCTGCCATTTATTCCAAAAAATTTAAATTCCAATTTCAAATTCCCACCTCAGGCAGTAGCTGCAGGCTACAGTATTGCTGTACGCATAATCAGCAGTCATGTAACTTATATGTTCTTTAGGATCAGAACTAGGAATACCCGATTGGCAAATTAAATTTTTGCCTGTTTTTTTCAATGAATTGTACAAGCAAACTGGTCTGAACTGGTGCCGGAGTCTGGTCAATTATTTAAATAGCTCTATCACACATTGAATCGTTTACAGCAATTTCTTACTTAGCAAAACAGTAATGGTAAAGTAATTCAGAGCGCAGAGAACAAAAAAGTACTGGATGAAGTGGATACCATAAGATAATACAATCAATACTTTTGTTTTTAAGTACTACATTTAGAAAGTGTCAGGTAAGCACCTTGCAAACTGTGGCTGTGATTTCTTTACATGAATTCTGTATATAAAACTTTTTATATGAAACAATAGTAACCCTTCTGCTGTTGGCCTGTGCTAGGGAACTAGTTTTTGCCCCAAATCCATGCACACAGAACTGATACAGCGCTTTTGTCCACTTTAGCTGTGTTACATCATACAGAACGGTACCTTAATGGCTTAGATAAAAATACTTTCTTATACCCTTGTGATTTAGTACAATGTTTTGATTAATTAGTGATTAATCAAGCCTGACCAAAAGTGTCAGACTGAGAGGCATGTGCACTTTCCATCAAGCAATAAGGTAACAAATGAAGGTCCACACAGAACAAGAGTAAAATAGAGTTTTAATGAATAAATGTAAGAATTCAATATGAAACAGCAACACAATCACACAGAATTGCAATGGATTAATGTGATAAATATAAGATTGCGAAGGTGAATCATCACCTACCTTCACCTCTAGACTGGAGAGCTCGTTTTAGTCCTAGTCAGCATCACGTTTGGCAATACACGTTAGAAGTCAATACACGTTTGACACCAAAGTAATAAACTCATTCCATTGCATTTCTGCAAGCTTGCCCAACTGAAGCCCCGGGAGACATGCTTGAAATTAGAGGTAAACAACAAAAAATGACAACCTTAAAACAGCCTTTGAGCTTTTGTGTAATAAGAAGTGTTTTGAAAATGACAAACATACAAAAAATCCCTTTACATTAATAAGAGGCTTCAACTAATAAGAAGCCTTCAATTTTATTTCTCTTCTGGGTACATCACTGAGGCCTCTAAAAATAAAATGGAAGAATTAAAAGGAAACTGCCTGCATATTTTATGCATATGATTTAGATATGACTTAGTTTGCAGGAATACATGTGATTAATTTGGCCCCTGCTGAAAGAGGGTGGCCCCTGATAGAGATGCTGCTCCTTCTGCTGCCCTGCTAGTTAGGGCCCAAGCACTGAAAGTGTGACGGGCCTTATTGTTTTCCTTAGTATTATTATTATTTGCTTCAAGTTACCATGTTACCATGGCAAGGCGATATATAATTATAGCAAAAAGTGGAAACAGGAGGGCTGTAATATCTACAATATGCATTGAGTGATTTACATCAAACTTGGGAATTATGTTTGGTGTGGTGGTCTGATGACATTGATATTTGTATGGTATTGTAACCCATCAAAATTTAAAACTATATTCAGGTTTATTTAAGGTTCTAAACATGCCTAAAATGCCATGCAATTTGGCACACACATAGTGGTTGCCCTTTAGGCATGGGCAAAAGCTTAGACATTTGTATGGTGGTGTGGCTTTGTAGTGCCCACTTTTAAAAAAAGTGATGGGGCTAGTTTTACCTACAGTCACCAAACTCGGTACATGCCAGACAACCCTCTATACTACATTTATTAGCTATGCCCAACAAGATGTCAGCCATTTTGTATTGTATGTGGATTTACGAATAATTCCAGGATCTGAATTTTTAAGTACTCCTCCTAGGGGACTTATGTGTTGTCACCAGATCTTCTGTGTGCATTAAGTTCTTTCAACAATCAAACTTGAGCTGTATGTTTAGTACTAGAGACTGATGAGTCACAGTCATAGCACCACCAACTGGCAGAAGAAAGTGTGTTACTTAAAACAGTTTAAGAGTTTAAAAGAGTCCTCTTAAATTTACCCAAGTCACTTCAAACTTGGTCAGAATAAATAAGAGACATTGAAGATGATAAATTGCAAACAGTTTTTTAATATGGTGTTGAATAGTGTTGCCACGACAAGGGAATCCATTTATGGCAATAAGTAGAACATATCTTCTGCATGCATTGAGTGATTTCCATCAAACTTTGGAAACAAGGTTGGTGTTGTGATGTTGATGTGGATGTTGTAAGTCATGGTCATAGCGCCACCAACAGGCAGCAGGAGGTTTTTCATGATGAATGACTGTTTGAATGCATTGTTTACTATGAATGACACTAAAGACAAATCACTTCAATGTATAATGCATCACACATTGCTGTCTTTATAGATATTTATTATTGGCTTTATAATAAATAAATACTTATTCCAGAAAACACTGTGTTCATCATGACATTTGGATTTAAAAGATCTGTTCCAGGACCTATTCCATTCTGTCATTTAGCAAAATGACAAAAATCTAAAATTTAAGACTGAAGTAAAGGCTGGTTTGTACAAATGCTAACCATAAGAGTGATATTCCTGTTCTGCTGCAGTTTATAGCATTTGATTTATACTCCATTCTTCACAAACAGCTTTGTAAACATAGGAAATGTTATGTATCTGTTTTATTTCTGCTGAATACTGGGGCATTCATTAACATGTTAGCATACAGTGTTTTCCAAAGACAGATAAACAGTTTTTTTTGTAAAAAATGGGGAAGAGATGCTGGGGAAGAGATATTTACCTTTACTAAGCAGCCTATCGTCTTTCTATGGTGGAAAAGTGTCTTAAAGTGAAAGATTTCCATGTTTTTTTGTTTTCTTAAATATATCTGTATACTGTACATAAGAGAGACCAGAGGCAGTTGTCATGGGGTAGTTGTCAAAGTACATAAAGGTTTGTACTGTATTATTGATTATAAAGTGTTAATTCAAATGTCTAAATGCATAAATGCGTGTTTTAATGTTTAAAATTTAATGTTGAAATGTTGTAATTTTAAATAATAGGTTTAGATATACAAATGGTATAAACTGTAACTACAGTATATTTGCATTTACAGTTTTGCTGTTTCGTGAATTATGTTTTAAAATGGTCTTAATGTTTAAATGAAGCTGAAAAGCCATTCATTATCTTTAGACTTTTAAAGGCAAGCTCTCATTTTGAAATCCTGCCCCATATAGTGTAAAATCATGACCCACTATTGGATATCCTTGTGCAAAATTAACAGTATCAAAAGATTTACCTGAGGTTAAATAGCTTAAAGTTATGCTTATATAGAAATAATATAATTTAAATACAATTAAAATTATATTATTAAATATAATTTACCAGCCAATCCAACTTCAACTAACACTCCAACTAATTTGACCTGAATGCGCCCATACAACTTCACATGCATACCACCTGCAGTGTGGTTTGATGTGACATGTTTGAATATTACAAGATCTGGATGTCCAGCACTAAAGGACAACAGTTATTCTTTATTCTGTGTACTGTATGCTTGGACTAGCAATAAAACACAAACAGGACACTGTGTTTTAATGTTTTATTCAGCATCAGTTCAGCAAAGGTTCCAAGGGTAGTGCAAAGTAAAGTTTCAGAGTGTGGGCACATGAGATAGACGCTTCATTTTTGCTTTAGTTATTGCCTTTTGCAAAATCACATAATGTAAAGTACAGTAGCACATATAAGCACATATAAAGTACAGTAGTTCAGAACAAATCAAACTGTATGGATTAGAAAATATCAATATTTCCGGTGATGGCATCATCTTTAAAAACATTTCTCTGCTATAAAACTTTTTTTCAAGTTTTAAACCTTCAAGTTTTACATACATATACAGTGCAAAATAATGTTTTTATTTTGTGTATCTGCCTTAAATTATGTTGCAATCTGGTATCTGAAATAATCCACAAAGTAGGTAGAGATGTTAGATCCTCCTTCTTGATGCATCAGTACATGATTTTCTGTAGTCTTTTTTTTATAAACAAACAGATTACTTGTTGTTATTTCAAGGTCACAGCACTGTCAGAGAAGATCAATATGTAATGTGGAAAAAAAATCCCAAAAATTAAGATAATAATAATGAATTTGTCAAATTATGCAAAAAACGTTAAATTAACATGAATGGTATTTAATTTACATGCAAATGCCATACCGATGCAAAGGAATCTTTTAATACTTCCACTATAATTTCCAGCACAAAAAGTTATCAAACAAAAAGCATATGGTGGTTTAATATGACATTTATTTGTGAATCCTGTATATTTTCACTGTTGGATATTGTTAATAGCAAGTACTAGACCAGTGAGGTTAGATACACATAAATATACCCATAAATAAAGAAACACTCAAGTACTAAATGATATAATTGATGTAATAATTGATGAACACAAATATCAATATTTTAATCTTCCTAGCAGTAGATAACCCTCAACAATTTTGACAAAATTGCATGCCTTAGTGATCCTTTCATGTATATCTGGGCAGAAAATGAGACAAATATAACATTATGTAATTACATTAATACAATGTGTGTAATAAGTGACCACAGTGACTACAGTGTTCCTGTAGCTCTGTTGGTAGAGCATTGTGTTAATAATGCTTGGTTGTGGGTTGTGGGTTCAATTCCCAAGGAAATACATGTAATGATAAATTGTACACCTTGAGTATGCTATAAGACAAATGCATAAATGTGACGTGATAACGTAAGATTTTCAGTTTTCAGTTGAGTTTCAGTGGCACATATACAAACAGACTAGATTTGGTTTTCATTCATATATATACATATATGAATTTGTTTGGACAGCTTTCCTGTCCTGTGAAAGCACCATACACAGGCATACTGGGTCTGCATCTGTTGAATTGTTTTTGCTTTCTACAACCACTTTGCCTTTTAAATGTAAATTTGTATGATTACATATTAACAAAATTATATAATACTGAAAATGCATAATTCACATCTCCAGTACATTATGCCTGTAAACATGCTTTCAAAACCAAGACTTTCATTTTAACTTTATTCAGAATTGTTTAGTTTATGTTTCTGTTGTGCATAAATAATCATTTATCTTAATTGCTCTCTTTGCTAACATAAATCCCCTATTTTAATGCAAACAAACATTCACAAATACACACCAGAAAATTCCTTTTGTGGGTTGGCAATGGAGGTATTCCATTGTGCCTCAACATATTGATTAGCGCCTGAGGCAGTGATTGTTGTGAAGAATGCGTAGAAAAGAAAGACTCTGTCGCTTCCAATTATGTCCCTGTGTAGCTCCTCTATCTCATCTATCAGTTTCAATCCATCCATCTGTCTGTCTTTTCTAATTTCATACCTCCAGGTTATTGAGTGATGCCTGAGGAATAGATTTACTTCAGGCTGATCCAGAAAGCCATCTCAGAACACTGCATAGGGACATTATAAGCTCTTTGATACAACATCCCCATGGTTATGGCATTTTGCAAAATGCTTAAAAATTTAGCTTTAGTTAATGATATTTGCCGAAAGTAAAACAAATCAGGAGAAGTGCTGTGGAAAAATAATATACAGCGATCACAAGCACTCTTTGCTTTTGATTTTATATGTATTTGTACGAGAAAAATGTGACAAATGTGTTCAATTTGGGTGGTATTGAAATTACAATGTATATCTGTGAAGCATTAATGTACCGAAGCACAACAACAACTAGTCCTGTCTGTATAGTCCTTACAGATAATTATGTAATTATTTGTGTGCAACGAGCCACCCCCAGTTTTCCATTGTTTGAAAAACAGAAAGTCTCAACGCTAACTCCCACCATTGCTTGAGCAAGAGGCCGACGTGCCGGATGACTCAAACAAACAGAGCAATGTTTTACACGTGCTGCAGAGCCATTTTACCTTCTTCAGCAGGTAAACCACGAATATTTGACTTATTAGTTTTCCCTTTACATTTAACTATTTTTGAGGGCATAAACCTATTCAATTTCGTCATGCGCCAAATTAGAGTCAAACTGACACATTCCTCTTACTTATATCTTCAACGTTCCTCTGTAGTTTAATACTGAACATCTCAGTTCAGTACTCAGGGAGAGTGCACACACATCACAACATTGTTAAATTCACTTTCACTTTATGATGTCCCTGAATAGGTTGATGAGAGATGAGCTGATATAGTGCTAAAAGAACAGAATATAGTTTAAAAATAGCATCCAACCCAGTGGAACAGACGTGTACAATATGCTAAGTAGACTGTCAGTTCCACAGCAGGCACATTGATTTTAATGTCCTTAATTATCACCACACAACATATGCTACATGACTACTTGGGTACTTGGGTAGTTCAGTGGGAAAGGGATTCTGATTCCAGCAGGGTAGGAACTTTTCAATCAGAATATCAGTTTAAAGCCACCACTGTTGTAGATATGTAATTTGCATTTTGGGGATATTTCTAGGGGCCGCAGGCAGTGTGGCTTGGCACTCTATCAAGGCACTGTATTATGCAGTTTATGCTGGGCGTCAGAAGGTAATATTGTTTGTCATAATTCTATCATTCTTTATTCTGCCATTTTCAAGAGTCAAGACAAAGCTCTCGTTTAAATTCAGGGTAATTACATAGACCAAAATGTCACTGACGACTTCCTTCCAGCATAAAGTACCAGTTACAGAAGGATGAGATAGAACAGAACTCTTTTTCTGACAGCTTTCGACTCTCTTTGAACAGAAAGCAGAGCGACTTTCTTGAATTCAGGACAAAACCTGTAAAAGCATTACAGCCATCTTGAGTAAAACAGTATCTTCAGTAAAACAGTACAAAGGTCATATACAGAGCTGTGCTTAGCAGCACTCATACATTTCTAGGAGGTGATGTCACTAAACAATTGTATCACTTATGTCTATGGGACTCTGCATTAATCATTGCATCTTACAGGATGGAAACTGGTCCAGTGCAAATTGTATTCAGCAAAAGACTGTGGGGGGAGTTGTTGCACTATTACCTGATTTTCCAAATTCCTTTTGTAAACTGGTTCCTAGATTTTTATCCTTAAATTCCTCTGATTTGCCTTTTTCCATGCTCGATTTCCATGGATCACAAATAAATCACTATTTAGCCTGAGAATGAGACCAAAGTTTAATTATTTCAAAAGCCACTATTTGCTGAAAATCTGCTTCTTCAAAGCTCTTTAGTCTCATTTGTATACATTCTGTCTTATTATTATTAAGAGTTTTCACTTTATATTCTATATACAGTAGATATTCTCTTTAAAATAAATTGTTTTTTAAACAGCTAAAAGAGACTATGAGATGCTGCTTTCCACCTCAATGCCAAACCCCCTTTGTTCAGCACTTTAGGTTCCTGGACATTCTGCTAAATCTGATTTTGTTTTACAATGAGAAAACTTTTGTTTTCTGGCTAAACGTTACACATCTGTACGCTATAAATTATTTATATAGATTATTATTATATAGGACATCTAAAATTTCCTTTTCATTATGCAACACCAGAGTTGATATAATCTTTAATATAATCTGTAATTCCTGTTCCTGGAGACATGGTCTGTTGTAGGTGGCATCAACAATGGAAATGATTTACAAACAGGATGATTTACAAAAATGATTGAGTATGTGGGGAAAATATCAGCAAAACTGACGTCCAACCAAACAGAGCAAAGAAAGGCTGTAGTGGATTTCTGGTGTACCACGGAAACAAACAGCACACTGGCCAAGACAAATGACACAGTTATGATATTCAAGGCAACAGGCTTATTCTTCTAGGTAGACACAGAGGTTCAGTGACGAAGTAAACAATACTGATAGTCCATCATTTGCCATTTCACAGAACACAATCCTAAACTTTTCCTATAGAAGTGCATCTGTATTACTGCAGGATGGTGCCCTAGTAGAGAGAAATGTGGGCCCAGTTGCATGTCAGTGTTAATCTACAACCCAAAAGTGTGAAACCACATTGAAAACTGGCAATCTGTTTTATTATTAGGAAAGTTTAGGGATTATTATATATAAAAAGAATTAATAATTAAGATTGTGAATTTGTAATTTGTGTTATTTGTACAAAAGGTCGGATTTCCTTGTTTGCTTGTTTGTGAAGCATGCAAGATGCTTTGGAACATTTTCTGTCATGCTGGGAGAACATGGATCACCAGGTTTTGCACAAACTTGGCAGTTAGGGACACACACACACACATACTTAGATATTACGTTGCTCTACCCCTTATCTCAACCCTTCTTCTAATCCTAGCATTTTTAAATAGTGAGGACCACTTCAAATGACATCACATCACAGTTTTTGACAAAATCCCAAAATCAAAATTATCATTAGAATGTATTTTTATTGACCAAACAAGCAGTGTTACAAATATTATGAGACGATGTGCATTCTAGCAGGGAAAGTTGTTGTTCTAAGGAGTTTTAGTTTAAGAAAACAGACCATATATGTTTTCCCACAGTCTGAATGTATGAAATGCAAGATGCATTTCACGCATATGATTTTATGGCCCACAGACAAAACACACAGGGTGAAAAGAATGTTCCTAACAGCACTCCCCAACAGAACAACGCCTTATGTTTCACCCCTTATTGTCAATTAACTGTAAGTATCTGCAAGTTTCAGCATCATTTACTTTGACCCAGCAGCTGTGTCAGTGGATCAAATCTGCATGATGTTGTCATGTTGCTATTCACAGGACATCACAATCTCGGTCAAGACAATGCTGGATCCAGGCCTGCATTTGTATTGGAGAGTGGGAACTGTGCTTCAGGGCTTGCTTCAATGGAAAAAAAGTGAGCAATACATGAATAATATGTGTTTATTTCTCTACACAAAATCTAAAGTACCCTGCTGTTTCCAGAGACCTTGTTCTGGAAAATCATATTTCCCCCCTCTGTGCAGCATTTACATAGTTTATTTATTTCATGCGCATGCTGTGAATAATATTAACTGATCGACAGAGTGGCAAAGACCAGCATTCTAACTGATTGTGCCTATGCATTTCAAACGAACCTTCATTTACTTTTCATTCTTGTTACCAGGTGCTTCCAGCTAAAGTCAAAACCGCTGTTTCATTGGACTAAGAAGAATTGCCTGTTTTATCACCTTCACTGTAATTGTGGAGAATGTGGTGCATGGCTGTGCAGACATGTTAAATTTCACTCAGTTATTGAGGTCACTTTTTGATAAGCATCATCTACTTTGTGCAGGATGCAATAAAAAATTCTCTGTCTGAATTTGCAACTCAAATAAAGCAAACAGCTTGTGGCAGAAACAAGACCCTCATGTTTTTTTTGTCTTTTTTTGGTGCAAAACATGCACAAAGGTGCACAGCCCCTAAAGTGACATGGAGGGAATTTGATTATTTGGAATAGTTATGCATTCCCCTCACAATAACTGTTGCTTTTTAAGAGAAAAGGCAAACTATCACAAGGCAAAGCTTTTCCAAACAAATTCCCGTCTTATCCCTTAAGGGGATCTGTACAAAGGACTCTTAGGATGTTTGAATAAATGTTAAGAAGGTTTAGTCTTTAGATTAATTTCACTTCAAATATCAACACTCATTTATTGCAGCAAGCAGGGCTATTTTCTCTCTCAACATTCATAACAGAATGTCTCTGGGGGTGGCGAAAAGCGTTTGTGCATAAATAAAAGCTAACACTCTTGTTAGGACATTTAATGAATAAAAATGAATTAACTATAAAAACTCTTCTTGCCAAAAATCGGAGATTATCTTTAATCTTTAAAATGCTTACACTTTTTTTTGCTTAAGTCACTTAGTGTCTTAAATACTTCATTGTGTAAAACAACTAGTACAAATGCAGTTTGTACGAAAGGAAACATCTGTATGGGTTTTGGCTTCACATTTGGACCGAAAATTGGCAAAACTGTTGTCTGGCATCTGTGTGCACCCAGTATTTGTGTTTAGCCAAAGCTAGCCTCATCTACTTCTGGATCTACATCCCAATTCACATTGTCACCCAACAGAGAGGTATTTTCATTCCCTGACACACACCATACACTGCTCCCATCCATCTGGACCCAGCACAAGCTGCAGCCAGCATAAAAGATTGACAATGACATTTGTCCTGCCAGAGAAGCTATTCTCACCCATTTCAAGTGATGCATGTGTTTGCACACCTACAATGTAAAGAAATGGCATCTTTGATCTATTTTGAATGCCAGTTAGGCTGAGATTGTGTTGTGCTTAGCCTCAAGAGGAACAGAATAAAACTTAGCGGTAAAGCTTTCATGTTGGTCGAGAATTGCATTAGCAACAACGGATGATGGATGCAAATGCCAGGGAACAAACAGATAAAATGTACTTGATGCACTGAAACTAGCTTTGGATAAAAATGTCTAATGCAAAGCAGTTCTTTGTTCTGTTTCATAACAAAATACTATAATGTTTCTTAATGAACCATAATGTTTCATTTGTTTGTTGACATACAGTAAAAATATAGCACTGTAAAATGAATGCTGTTTAGATAAGTTGAAT
>JAZGTI010015392.1:0-13445 GCA_036877585.1 Botia kubotai
GCTGGCAGACAGTTGGTTAAGCCAGTCTGTCTGCTTCCTGACCTGGGCCCCAGTTAGTCAAATATTAGTAGTATTAGTAAGACTATATGCAAAATTTCTAGATAAACGAGCAGCACCAGCCCTAGAGGGATGGAGGCCGTCTCTTTTCAACAGGTCAAGTCTACCCCAAAAACGTTTCCAATTATCTTTGTGTAACCTATATTGTTCTGTGAACACCACTTAGACATCCAGCCATTTAGTGATGACAGTCTGTTATGTATTTCGTCACCACGACAAGCAGGGAGGGGGCCAGAGAATATTACAGTGTCCGACATTGTACTAGCAAGTTCACACGCCTCTTTAATATTATCTTTAGTAATCTCCGACTGACGGAGACGAACATCATTTGTGCCGACGTRTATAATAATCTTACTGAATTTACGTTTAGCTTTAGTCAGCACGTTTAAATTTGCTTTAATGTCAGGCGCTCTGGCTCCCGACATTGAAGCATTTGACTATGGTGGCTGGTGCCTCTATTTTCACGTTCAGTACAATAGAATCTTCGATAACTAGGGTACTTTTAACAGGTGTCTCAGTGGGTGCGTCACTGAGTGGGGAGAACCTGTTTAAAAACGGCGGCCGGCACATCATGGGGAAAAGCAACCAGTGTAACACTAGAAGGGCCCCATAGGGGGGATGCCGATATGTTGCTTTGTGTTATAATAATAACAACATTTCTGATAACAGCTTAAATGAGTGGTTCCCAAACTTTTCTGCCGAGCCCCCATTTTACACATAAACATAAACAAAATTTCAGAAGGATTTATTTGAAACGTAATAATTACATTTCAGTGTGACAACTTACTACAAAAAACTAAACAAGGAACTAATCACTTTTAGAGTAGAAACACTAAAAGTAAAGCATGCAGCTTTACTATGTACTCTTTTTTTACTATGTAACAGCATTAATGTGAGCATGTGAGCAGAGCATACTGTCAGGAGCGGGTAGCGTCATTTTACCAACGTTGTCCAGTACAGCAGTACTACTGCATGTTACAGTATGTGACGCTATTGCTAACAGGAACAAGTATATATAGACATTTTCTGTCAGCGCGTTATTTGAGCGAACTTTGTTTTTCTGTTGAGCATAAGCGGTACATGAGCGGAGCATTCATATGGGCCGTGAGCAACTCAACGGAACGCACATTCATAGAGCGGAATATTGATCAGAGCGTCACACATTGAACGGTGCGCGGCAGATATTTTCGGCCGTTTATCTCTTTCAAATCTCTATAAAAATTGGCTGACTGTACACTAGCCTTGCCAAACCCCCCTTATCATAACTCCGCCCCCCCTAGGGGTCGTGCCCCCCAGTTTGGGAACCACTGGCGTAAATGGTCAGCCGTCGGGGGCCCCCTCAAAATGGTGGGCTCCAGGCACTTGCCTGCCTTGCCTGCCCTATTGCTACGCTTCTGACTATAAGTACTGTTTTGCTGTGTATTGAGGCTTTCCATTTGAACACATTTTTTGTTGTCTTTTAGCATTTAAAAATTCCCCTTGGTGTCATTTTTACTGTTTTCTGCTCTGTGGCGCCTAGTTCTGTACTTCACAAAGACAAGGCTCCACCTACTGTTATGGAGGAGAGACAGAATTCAGAGCAGGGGTAGAATATAACAAAGAATAATGCCTCTTTAATGGCCCATTTAAAGAAATGTGGGGATGTTGATAATAGGTTTGTCCTAATTAAGTTTTATTTTTTTATTCTCCTTCAAGCAATCTCTCCATGAATCCAATTTTCTTTCAGCCACCTTCTTTTCCCCACTCGCATCAAATGCACACACAACCCGTTTCCTCTGGCTTTGTGCCGTACATAGCTGAACGTCTGAAAGTCTCACATTTCCTGAATAAAACTAAATTACTTAATTGCACCTCCACAACTACTGTTGCAATCAGTATCGAATGCATGGCTGTGCAAGAGTATTGAGTTCTGCAACTGACCTGACATGCCAGCGTGCCTCCTTTGTTTTTTTGAGAGTCAACCTCTCACAAATCGGGCCATTTTCAGCTTGTTGGTCTGTGGTGCTTATCATGCTTTCTTCTTCTTTTTTGTAGGTCATCAAGCTGGCTTTTGAAGAGTTTGATCTAGAACGGGCATATGACACGTTAACAGTAGGCGACGGAGGCAAAATAGGCGATGCTCGAAGAGTCCTTTATGTGTAAGTGCAGCAAAAAGTGCTCTTATGTTAAACCTTAAACACACATTTTCTTCAATTCAGGCCTAACTTCCTTTATGCTCCATAGAATAACAGTGTGTTATTTTCTTTCAAGTGTACAAGTGAAGTAAGCATGTACAGTAAAAGCCCAGATCCATATGTATACACAATTAGAAGAGTGATACTGGATTTTGTGTCTCTGTCTCAGTCTTACGGGCTCCAGTGTGCCTGATCTGATTGTCAGTATGAGCAACCAGATGTGGCTTCATCTGCAGTCCGATGACACAATTGGATCGCAGGGGTTCAAAGCCATGTATGAAGGTATGTCACAACAATGTTCTAAAACAGGACGTCATTCACACACCTGCTGGTTTCCTCTTTCTTAGAATCGTTTTCAGCCCACTATCAGAGCCCTTTGAAGTAGGACATTAAACAGTCATTCGGTCTTTCCCAGAAACATCAATGTTTTATCAACATTGAACATGTATGACTTTCCCAGCCTCTAAACAGCATGTACATTGAGGGCAAATGGAGCTGCTGTTTAGCTGTGTTTGGAAGGGTTTGTTTGAAATTCTCTACTTGCTGTTCACTCTCCAGGAAAAGCAAGAAATTGAAGAATACATTACAGAGAGGCCTCTTCGACAATACACAACATTTGCACATCTACATTACATTTAGTCATTTAGCTGACGCTTTTATCCAAAGCGACTTACAAATGAGGACAAGGAAGCAACTTCAATTACAATAAGAGGCAACAGTAAATAAGTGCTATAGACAGGTCTCAGGTATTTCAACACAGTATAGGAAGGTTTTTAAAAAAAAATGATACAAAAGTAGAAGTAGAAGTGGTGGTGTTAATTAGTCAAGGAAGTGAAGACGAAAAAGATGAGTTTTTAGTTGTTTCTTGACGATGGCTAATGACTCAGCCATTCTGATGGAGATTTGGAGTTCATTCCACCAACCGGGCAGAGTAAAAGAAAAAGTCCGGGAAAGTGATGTCTTCCCTCGTTGGGATGGAACCACAAGGCGACGTTCGTAAGCTGAACGCAAATTTCTGGTGGGGAATCTAATCAAAGCCATCAAAGGATGAAGCAGATATTTTGTGCAGGAATGTTGAGTTAGCAGTTCAAGGACTGAACAGAAAGTGAAAGTGACATATTTTTTCAGGGATGGTAACCCATACTTAAAATGTGACCGTTGCATTTAACCTATACTGCTGAGAAGTGAACACACACGGCAAGTTGTGAACACACACCCGGAGCAATGCCTCAGGTCTGACTATATAACCATTAGGCCACGACTGTCCTATTAAATGGGATCCAAAAGTCTGTGACCACTAGTGAATTGTTATTTTGCATTTCTTTATAAATATTTTTTTTCTGTTGCCAACTATGGTAATTTGTTGTTACCTAATGTTTCTAATGTGTTACCTAATGCTACTTTAAAAATATATAGATATCAACATTTTTCATGATATTAATAAATGTTCATATCAACTCTTTCATTAACTAATTGCAACAGCTTAATTGTACAGTTTTACCTAAATGGAATCTGTAAAATGTTTTAGCATTTGGTATGTCACCTTTTCTTCACGTGTTTTACCAGCATGACTCAAGATTGTTCCAAAGAGCATCTGTGCTTGAATAAGTATTACACAATCTGTATCACAAATTAGCTTAAATTTGTTTAGTGACCTACAAATAATGTAGAATCTTATATTTGTCAAGTTAAAATATTGTTAATGTTTTTACTTATAACTTATTGTTTGTTATAGAACACTGATTAAAAATGTATATTGTATTTACAGTATACAGTCCACTAAATAACAAGACCTCTGAGGAAAAGCAACTAGAATAGACATGATTATATAGGCTGAACTATTTAAATGTGTTGAATTTTCATCCACTTTCTCTCCCTTTTTTCACCCTTTAACTTGTTTTTCTAAAGCGTGCCGTTTAATACCTTGGAATAGAGCTTTCCCCCCAGACACTCTTCACTTTGAACTGTAACCTCACAATTGAGCAATTCTCACTGTCTGGATAGCCTTGCACAATGACACAAACCCAATTAACTTTGTGTAAACCCAATTTCACACTTGTGCTTCTAGTCACGTTGTCATGTTTGACAACATCTCCACCGGGACCCATGGGTGGAACATTTTGTTTGAGGCCTTGTAGATGTCAAAATCAAACACATCATTTCATACCTTCATTTAAAAGTTTTAGTTTGGCAAAGGATTGTTTTTTTCTTAACAGCAATAACCAGCTGTACAAAAACAATATATGGTCATCAAGCAGTGAGCTTATTGGACAGATGTACTGAGGCAGAATAGATGTTTAAAATGTTGACATTTGTTGGTGTGTTGGGGCGGTGTAAACTAGCTTTAAATTTTGCTTTACAGACTTAAGGCTGACTCACATCCCCCAAAAACATCAAAATGTGCCAACATTTCAAACATTCAGAAGTTGGCTGTGAGATGTGGAATGTTGGTTATAATGCTTTAGTTATAACTGTCATTTTCACTTCGCCCCAGCAAACACCAACAAGGTTATAGCATTTATCCAGAAACACCTAACAACCAGAGTTTGTTCATGTTGGCATTATTGGGGTTTATTGGCATTTTTGGGTCAATATGAACTGGCCTTTATAAAAATAGTTCTCCCCAAAATGAGAATTCTTCCATTGTTCACTCACTCTCTTTCCAAACCTGATGCTTATTGAAAAATTCTGTTATTTATTTTGTGGAACACAAAATGGAAATTTTAAGTATTTTTAATATAATTTATAATGACCACAGCTGTCAAGCTGAAAAAATGATCAAAAACAAAAACAACATAGACCAAACAAAAATCCAAAATATGAGTTTTGAACGATATGGAATTATACTGAAAGAATCGATTGAAGAATGGCCATACAATGCACCCAAAAACATTTTAGTAAACAGATGAGCAGCAACATGACTGAATAATTACCAATGAACCCAAACAAAAGTAAACTTTTAAATCCAATTTTACACTTAATTGCACAGAAAATGTTAGGCACAGAAAATTACACACCCAGTTTTGGCCCATGTCTGAGATACACAATAGCCTCATGTTTTTGTCAATAAGGTACATAATACATTTGTTTGGTCTAGCTTAAGGTACATTGAAGATGGGTTAGCTTAATTAGCTTTATGTTGTATTACCTTGTTTAAAACCCCCACACCAAAGGTATGAAAGAGCATTTCTGTAGGTGTTCATTTTCCCAGCCTTTTTCTGTGCATTAGTTAACACTGTTGTGGGTAAGAGCTGCTGGCTTCTTTAGTTGTGAGTTGGCAGTCCTGACACGATAGTCCACTATTCTTGTGGGTTCTTAAGCTAATCGCCTGTGGCAGATCTAAAGGTATTTAACATGCTCTTAACACCTTGTAGAGTTCCTGCAATCTGCCGCAAGAGGGAAACTCATCCCCTGTAGATTATCGGCCAGCTGGGTCAATGAGGCGCTCGCTGCTGAGCTGACACTAGAGTTGTTAACATTAAAAGCAAATCTTCCAGAACGTCATTCGTTTATCACTGTCGTTTTGTGCTGCCTTCCAAACACCTTTGCTATTCTGTACTTTATCTTGCCATAATTTTGGCATCACACCAGCGATTTGTCACGGCTGTGTTCTGATAGGGTCACTACCAGCAAAGACAAACAATGCTAATTGCAAATAATAAAACACTAACTAACCATATATGGTAATCATGCATGGTTGGGATAGCAAGATAAATAGGTTTTCCAAATACCTCCCATGTCTTTTGTTGTTGTTATGTTAAAGGCCAGGCATCCCCTCAAACTCTGCGGTATTTTGGTGACATTCATCTGTCACTCGGTAAAAGCTAGTCAAATTGGGTGAATGCCAAAATGGACAGGTTGTGTGACACCACTTCTAAAACAAAAGCAAATATGACCCAGACTTCATTTTAATATGGATTCAACATGGGTGAGGATAAACATGTTTTTTTTAATGAAATGTGAAAATGCTATGAAAATACTGAAGCAAAAGCATTTGAAATCCTCTCTTAGACTACAGACTATGCCAGAATGTGGGGTAACAAAACATTGCATCCATAACAATCAGTGGGTTGAAAACACCCTGTTCAATGTAAATAAAACATATACTCTTGTTTGCTTTCCTACACAGAGATTGACAAAGGTGGATGTGGAGATCCAGGCATCCCTGCATATGGAAAGCGAACCGGAGAACGTTTTTTGCACGGTGATGTGCTGACCTTTGAGTGTCAGGCTGCCTTTGAATTGGTTGGGGAAAGGACAATATCATGCCAGCAAAATAACCAGTGGTCTGGAAACAAACCCAGCTGCGTCTGTAAGTTTTTTATCTGAAAAGCCGGTTTATAATTAACACATTGCCATTTAGAATGAATAATGCGTTGCTTCTGTTAAAACGTGACATCTAGATCAGGGTGGATATGAAGCCGAATGGCACGCCGTTAATTCCCAGGTTGCCATATGAGAGGTCAATTATCATATTCCTGTTTGTAGAACAAGTAACAGGAAAGAATTGCTCCCAATAATAGCAGTGTTATCTGTGTTGTTTTAGCACCCAACCTACTAAAAAATTATATGCAAATCAGGTAGCAGTGTAAACATGGCACCAAACAACAGAGTTCTGATGCCGGGTTTTGTAGCAGACTACTGCGCTCTGGCAGACGCTGCTGGGACCATACGGCATCGCTTCATCACTGAGAACCAGACACCTGAATCACCTCTATTAAATGCTGAAAGTGCACTTGACTATATCACACATCTGGATACATGCCAGGATATACTCTTTTCCATCATGTTATCATCATTTGATGAATTACTGCCGTGGTCGATAATAAATGTACACAAACATCCCTTTTAAGTAATGCTCTGTTTACCTTCTGCTTTCATTATCAACGGGCGGTAATGGTGAAACATAGTCAGTTACGCAAAACAAATAGCACTGATTTTTGCTAATAAGGTGCATTCTATATTAAACTTCATTTGCATAAAATGATGCATGGTTTAGAATAAAATGCACCAAAATAATGTGTACAAAAGTAATGCTATGTAGTAAATTTGTTTCTCAGTTTGTTGAGATGATTCTGGCATGCACTAGTGTATTTTAAGGTGTTTATCTTAGTACAAGGACTGCATCAAAGGTTTTGTTGTTTAAACGAAAACCTCTTAAAGAAATCACTTTGTTGTTGTTTTTCTTGACAAAGCTTAGATTACGAGCAAAAGTGTTTTATACATTATCATTTCTGCACAATACAACTCATTATCATAGCCTACATGAACCCAACCACCCCTCGTGAGTTTTTAGAGGCAAATAGCCAAAATACTAACACAACGGGCTTTTAATGGATATGTGATAACGAAGACATTGTGAATGAAAATAAATAATATAACCTTTGTAATAAAATTATAAATATTTATCTTCATCTTCGCAGTCTCCTGCTTCTTCAATTTCACCACCCCGTCAGGCACCATCCTCTCACCAAACTACCCAGAGGAATATGGAAACAACATGAACTGTGTGTGGCTCATTATAGCAGAGCCGGGCAGTCGAATCCATCTCATTTTCAGCGACTTTGAGCTGGAGCCTCAGTTTGACTATCTCATTGTAAAAGACGATGGGATGTCGGAACCCACCACGTTTGGGACATTCTCTGGGAAGGATGTGCCTTCGCAGATCGCTAGTAATGGACATATTATGCGCTTGGAGTTCCAGTCTGACCACTCCAATACGGGGAAAGGATTTAATATCACCTACACAAGTACGTTCACTTTTGTAGTTTCTAGGTAAATTGTGTGTCATTTGCATCACCAGATTTTTAAATTCAAAAATAATAACTGATTTTAAACAAACACAACCCCCCATCTACCATTAATTGGTATTAAACTCACACCATTCACTGGTTGAGCCAGGGTTGATGTGCTGAAAGCACCACAGTGTCACACTGTTTACACTTTATGGGAATAATTTATAGCTGTCTCTGCATATTAAGAAATAATAAGAGAGAATATTTTAACATCAAAACAATTACATACTTCACTTTCAAAATACTGGTTTCCCTGTGATGTATTAGATGGTGTGCAAGATGATGTTTGTGTGCAAGCACCTTTTATTAGCCATATTTCCATCCTGAAAAATCATTTTTCCATATTTTCAGTGCTTAAAGGGCATTTTGACCTTCCTTTCCACCTTTATGGGATTCTGCAACAGGCATTGGTTTTCTTTTGTCCCACAATTTAAAGTCAACCAGTCATGCATAATAAGATTTGCATTTAACTGTTTCAGATTTTATTATGATGACATTGACCAAATATAAATTTCATTGAGCTTAAGTTTGTTTTACACAACCTCAAGAATTTGTTTTTGTATGTAGATTTTTGTGTACTACAATACTACAGGGTGTTCCTGTAGCTCAGTTGGTAGAGCATTGTGTTAGCAGCGCCAAGGCTGTGGGTTTGATTCCCAGGGGAGCACATGTGCTGACAAAATGTGTAACTTGAATGTACTGTAAGTCGATTTAGATAAAAGTGTCTGCCAAATGCATAAATGTAAATGTAATAGAACAGTTCCAAAACCTAGTGAGCAGCCTGCATAAGCATTATTATGTGTTCTTCACACAAACTGTGTTAAAAAAAGTAGCAGGTATGCAGCCTTTAAAGATGTTTTAAGCTATTACATTGTCACAACCTCAATAAAAAAAGAATCCATATACCAGATGGTGGATAAAGCAAGAGAAATTATATTTAGATTTTAAATATAATTTATAAAAATTATTTTCTGAAAATGATAACCTATTCAACAAAATTATAACATTTCTGAAGTTGTCAGTATACATATTCAGTCAAGTAGACCCTACCTTAACACTTTGTGTGTGTGATCAAGATGGTCTGATTGTTTTTCATTCTCAGACCTCAGCACACAGACTGTGGAGGTTATCAGTGCATTTTTAGGCAGGTGCCTGCTTGCATTTTCTCGTGTTGTTTGAAGAAATAGATAGGGTTCGTTCAGCTCATTGTGGTAAATGGATTGTGGGCATTTCTCCAGTGAAGCTTGCTAGATGCAACATGACATAGAACAGCAGCAAGTGTATGAAGATTTTGTTATGACAGCCAGATACATAACAATTGCTGATTTTAGCTGATTTGCTAAAATCATTCTAGAAGGAAATACTAGCAAATCAGCTTGAAAATGCAATGATCTCTGCAATGATAGCATGTTAAAAACCACAAACATTATTAGAGACAGTTGCTAGAGGTACAATGAGGATACTTAATTTAACACAATGAGCCCAACAGCTAAAACTGGGACATATTTATGTCATTTAGTGCAACTAGACTGTCCCAGGTAAACCAGGGCATGTCTTTGCCCGAATGGATGTGAGCTGGCATGTCTGCGTGGGTTTTTAAAAACAAAATGGATTGGAGAGAGAGAGCTGGTAGTTTCAGGCGATGACAGTGGATTGTGTGGTTTGATATCTGAACAGTGCTGCCTCAGTAATGGTGTTACTGTCTCAGAAAGCACTAGACATGCTTCCCGAAGTGACGCTGGAGCAACTGTCAGGCCAGGCTGGAAGACCAATGAGGCTGTCATTGGGGAATGGACCAGGGTCCAGTACATGCCCTAAGCCCTGGCCGCAAGGTCTCCATGCATTAGCCATCACACTTCCACAGGGGCTCCGCGGACAGATTTGTTCACCAATCCAAAGCACTAAAATAGCTTTGGCAGGATCCTCAGCTTGTGTGAGTGCCCATATTGAATAATTGAAGGTTCCACACTGACATCTGTGATGCGTGTGCACGACACGTGTAAGCTGTCTTACAGAGGTGTGTCAAGGGAAAACAGATTTGACAAAAAGTTTTGTGCCATCTTGAACGAATCTCAAACCACAACATGGCAGAAAAGCAAAAGGGGGTGTACTGTAAAAAACAAGAGCTTTACTGTAAACCTAACACACTCTTACAAGCAGATGTCACTCTGCCGATGTTTGTTTGTTCACTGACAAAACATCACTCTGGTAATATTTTAAATGGAGGATTGAGTAAGGGCTTTTATTTTGACTTTCTTTGTCAGCTGTGTTTTTTGAGGATTTGGTGTTTTTTTTCATTTAAGGGTTAAAGGTACAGTTTTGTAAGACTTTATCATAAACACCTTGAAATGTGTCATCTAATGCCGGCATTGCTAGGTATTACATGCTTGATTCAGCACTGATTACACTTCACTTTGTGTCTGCAGCATTTGGTCAGAACGAATGCCATGACCCCGGCATTCCCATCAATGGCCAGCGCTTCGGAGAGCACTTCTTATTGGGCAGCTCAGTGCTCTTCACATGTGATGAGGGCTTCATCAAAACCCACGGATCGGAATCCATCACCTGTGTCATCCAGGACGGAAACGTGGTTTGGAATGCAGCCGTCCCTCGGTGTGAAGGTGGGAGGGCTTTAGTCTTTACTCTTCAGACTTTACTCTCCACCTTTGATGAAGGTACTGCTGGGATTTGTGAGCTGGGCTGCCATTGACTGTTTTGTGCTCTCACTCCACCAGCTCCATGTGGCGGACATCTTACGGCTCCTGTGGGGGTCTTACTGTCCCCTGGCTGGCCCGGATACTACAAAGACTCCCTCAACTGTGAATGGGTGATTGAAGCCAGAAAGGATCATGCCGTCAAGATCTCTTTTGACAGGTATTGATTGATATTTTTTCAGCTTAAATCCCCAGATGCTCATAGCCTTTGGCTGCGGCCTGTTCGGTGCTGTCTCTTGCAATTTTGTTTGCTAACCTCTCAGTTTATCTCCTTATTAGAGTAATTCTGCTAAATACCTCGGCCATAAGCAGATGTTCTACTCTCTCTGATTTCTGCGCAGGTTTCAGACTGAGGTTAATTACGACACCCTTGAGATTCGGGACGGGCCCTCCAACTCGTCACCTCTGATCGGCGAGTACCACGGCACTCAGGCACCACACTTCCTCATCAGCACGGGCAATTATATGTACCTGCTCTTCACCACAGACAACAGCCGCTCCAGTGAAGGCTTTCAGATTCGCTATGAAAGTGAGTCCGTCTTTTATCTGTTTCTGATTTAAATGCAGAAATACTGTGTCTTCATTTACACAGCCATGAATTAGCAATAGCATCGCTAGAGAGGTGAGGAACCCTTGTGAATAATTACATCTGTCTTGAAATAAAGTTTTTTTTTAAATAATGTTGGTGGTGGAAAGATTACCTTAACAGTGTTTTATAAACTGTTCTTTAGAATGCAATTAAAGTTTAATGTCCTACTTACACTGGGCCTGTTTGTTTGTTAATACAGGCTATACAGAGAAAAGAATCATAATTGTTAAAAGTATGTTTTAATATAAACACTTGTAGTTATTATCAGCATGTTAGCAGGGCTTTATTTGTGCAGTGTCAGGGTCATTTTACATTTACATTTAGTTATTTAGCTGACGCTTTTATCCAAAGCGACTTACAAATGAGGACAAGGAAGCAATTTCAACAACTATAAGAGCAACAATGAATCAGTGCTATAAACAGGTCTCAGGTATTCCAACACAGTGTAAGAAGCCAGATTTTTTTTTATAAAATAAGAAGTAGAAGTAGAGGTAGTGTGTTAGTTGATTAGTTAAGGAAGTGAAGACGAAATAGTTGAGTGCTTAGTCATTTCTTGAAAACAGCTACTAACTCAAACAGCCGTTCTGGATTCTTGTCCTGGATTCTTGTCTTGAGTTGTTCCTGGTTCCCTTGCCAGGACCCTGACAGTCCCTGTGCTTTATGTCAGAGCATGATGTCTAGATCCTGACTCAATCCTGGTCTTGGTTCTTGTTTCTTGGAGTTTCTTGGATCTGGACTCATGCTCTGGGTCTTTGTCCTTTGTGGAAGCGCATGGCCTTTGTTTACATTGGCCATGCGCTTTCCGACCATGTGCTCATTAATCCTGTTTTTAGTTAATTCCCTTCATCTGCTTTCCCTTATTACCCTCCTTAGTTCCTTCCCTATTTAATGCCCTTGTATTTGCTGTCTTGTGCCGGTTGTTGAATGTTAAATGTGTTCTTGTTGTCTTTGTTTTGGTTTAAGTTTAGTTCTTTGAGTTGTCCCTCTCGAGGGAGTTTTTGTTTAATAAAGTCTTGTTTTGTTGTAAGCTGTCTGCGTATGAGTTCTCTCCTTGTCAGCCACTGTAACATGCAGAAACAGGCTGGAATTGAATTCGGCACCATTTTAACCGATCTCATACGAAATCCCTGCAAATTATTTTTTAAGCCCTAATGATAATTTTTCAATTATCCTGTTTTTTAAAAATGTAGGGAAATGTAACAAAATAATAAATCTTTATTAATTTAAAAGTTATTAATCAGAATCAGCTTTATTGTCAGGTATGTTTACACATACAAGGAATTTGTTGTAGTGGCAGAAGCTCTACAGTGCAACAGAATGACAGTGACAAGACACAGGTAATAAAAACAATAATATACAATATACAAATATACACAATAGATACAAATATACAGATATACAGAACAGACAGTGTACAAAATAGCAAAAATACAATATGTAATATAGACATATAGACATTCAAGTATGAACAGGTAACAGGAGTTTGTACAGGTATGGTGATATGTGAAAATAAATAATGTAAAATAGTGTTGTGTGTACCATGTGTATTGTAAGTGTTCATGACATTGTTAATTGTTCATGACATGGACTGCCTGGGGGAAGAAACTGTTCCTGTGTCTGGTCGTTCTGGTGCTTAGTGCTCTGTAACGTCGACCAGATGGCAACAGTTCAAAAAGGAAGTGTGCTGGGTGTGAGGGGTCCAGAGTTATTTTCTTAGCCCTTTTGCTCACTTTGGATAGGTACAGTTCCTGAAGAGTGGGGAGGGTTGTACCAACGATTCGCTGAGCAGTCTTGACTACCCTCTGCAGTCTTCTGAGGTCAGATTTGGTAGCTGAGCTGAACCAGACAGTTATAGAAGTGCAGAGGATGGATTCGATGATGGCGGTGTAAAACTGTTTAGCAGCTCCTGTGGCAGATTGAACTTCCTCAGCTGTTGAAGGAAGTACAACCTCTGCTGGGCCTTTTTCACAATGGAGACAATGTGAGTGTCCCACTTCAGGTCATGGGAGATTGTGGTGCCTAGGAACCTGAATGACTCTATTGTAGCCACAGTGCTGTCCATGATGGTGAGTGGGGGGAGAGCAGGGGGGTTTCTCCTGAAGTCCACTATCATCTC
>JAZGTI010015394.1:0-13445 GCA_036877585.1 Botia kubotai
TGTCATATTTTTGCTGTTGCTGGTGGCTAAACAAGTGAACACAATAAAACATAGTTCGCTTTACGTTCAATAGATCTGTATAGTCAAAAGTTTAAGGTATGTGTCCATACACTGACTGACCCACCCTGAGACATTGACTGAAGTACATGTGTCTCCTCTACAATGCAAACAGCAGTAACGGGCCCATATGTGCATTCCTACAGGGGGATTCTGTATCGCCGCCTGAAAGACTTCACTGCCGCCATCGAGGACTTCAGTCTTGCGGCTGAGTTGAGTGAGGCGGGAGAAGAGCCACCTCAGGGAGAGCCGCAGGAGAACTCAGAGCCTTTACAGCAAGAGACTCAAACCCAGCTGGTGCTGACATACAATGACTTTGCAGTGCAGTGCTACTCCAGGGGTTTGTACAGGGAAGCGGTTGTGCTGCTAAACAAGGCCATAGAGAAACAGAGAGACACAAGCGCACTGTTCATCAACAGAGGAGGTGAGTCCGCTGCAGGACTGAGGCTTTGTGTGCCATACAGACTGTGATAGTTCTCAAAATATTAGTCTGAGGGATGGTTATTGAATTAAAACAAGAATTTCAGACATGTCTTGCATGTTTGTTTTAAACGGCGCTTAAAGTAACAGGCCAGAACTTGTATCATCCAGAGAAAATCTCTCTGTGTGACCCTGTTTTTTTTCCCCCCTCAGATTGTTTTTTCAAGCAGTGTGAGTGGATGTTTGCGCTGGCTGATTATCAGCTAGCGGAGGAGATGGATTCTGACAACACGGCGATCTGGCTACGACTCGCTGTCATTCACAACACACTGGGTCTGCACACATTTAATGACAAGTAGGTTTGCTATTGAAAACTGTGGAATTAAAGGCAGGGCAGGCGATGTTGTTCAGCAACATCTTTTGTTATGCAGGTTGAAAGTCTCTTCACGTCCTGATAGCAATTACAAAGTGCTCTAAATCTATAGAGTGCTCTAAAAGTGCTCTAAATATATATATTTCTATATATATCTTCTGCGGAAGGTGCAGGACTATAAAATGTTCGCCCAATCATTGCATTCAGTCAGCAATGATAGGATGTCAAAGTATATATGCATTCATGTGTTGGAGGAGGCGTGGCTTTCGAGAGGAGGGTGGGATCGTTTGACTTAAAAGCTAGCGTGCTATAGCTATTTTCTCTGAAATTGCCTACCGTACCTTTAAATGCACATTTGACAATATATTACTTTTCATTCTATTTAAAATGTTTGCCCATGTCATACCAATTACAGGAAGTATCAAGAAGCAGCAGCTAAGTTTTCTGTAGCTATCAAGTACAACCCTGCTGTAGTTCAGTACTACAAGAATCGAGCCAGAGCTTATAGTAAAGCAGCCAGACTGGAGGAAGCAAAGCAGGACGCCATCAGCGCTCTTATTCTAGATGCCACCGATGACCAGGCGAGTCTCTCCCATCTCTCTCACATACACGTACTGTACAACAATCAAATAATCAGCTCAATGACTAATACTTGAATGTAGATTGTGTGATGGTTGTATATTGGTTCAGGTAGTGGCCCTGCTGATGAGTTTGCTCCCAGGATGCTCTTTGTCTGACATCATGTCCTGTGCCATTGCGCGGTCAGTCGAAAGGCAGCTGATGACAAAGATTCAAGCTTTCAAACAAGCAGTCTCCAGGGTGTCGAGGTTTGTAAAGATATTGATGAATATGCTCATGTAAAACGTATTATTAGATTGACGCTATACATTTGCATAGATGTAGTTTTACTGTCAAAACCCCACCACACTGACCAGTGATTTACATAATAGTGATGGCAGGTAAAGATTCACTTTTAGTTTGAATGTATTTTAATTGCCTTTTATTTCTAGAACTGGTGAGTGGGCTCTCGTCAAACATGACAGCCAATCAGGAACTGCCTTTCAGACTTCACTGGCTGATGGTGGTCCAGAGCAGAAGATGAAGTCATATGTCGCTCCAGTAGGGGTGGACCGCCAACTGGTCCAGAGCAAACAGCAGGTGCAACTGCATCACACCTACAAATAAACACTGAATTACTAATTACTAATTTTTAAAAAAAGAAATTCATGACTTGGTTCATCAAGGTAACTTTGAAATGATCACAAACACAGTCAAAAACATTAGTATAACTGCAAGTAATAACTGTTTTATAATTCAAAATTACTTTTGGTTAAAAATAAACAAAAACAAAAACAGTTCCCAAGTAATTACAGATCAGTGTTCAAAGCTGTCCCCTTACCCTGATTTACAGCAGTAAGTTTATAATAATGATTTGAGCTGCCGGGTTGGATTTTGTGGGAAATGTCAGTTTGACTTTAACATGTAAATAAAAGTATGTAAAGTCACCTGTAATTTTATGTTTCAAAGAGAGATGGCGATAGAGAGGCAAAAGTTACAGATTGCAGCTTTAACGAGGTGTGGAAATTGCAATAAAATGTCAGTGACAAAAGTATTGTGTGTACTTGCAAGTCCAATTTTGGTTTCAAAGGAAACTCTTCTCTAGACAACCCATAAGTCTACTGAGATAAAGCCTTTTCCATGTGTGAGTGAAGCAAACTGAACCTAACCAATCAATTACTTTCAAAAACATTTTTCAGAGATTCCACAGTTTTGAATGGCAGTTTGGAAAATGTTAGTATTTGGAAGCTAATTTAGTATTTGAATCAAATTTGCAAAACAACTTGGACATTTTAAGAAGTAATTGCAATAAATAACAAATTACTGTAGTTTCTCTATTTCTTCCTATTTTATGATGAAATTACAGGTTAATGTGTGTGCATTCCTAGTCTGACATTAATCTCTTCTCTTTATGCTGTCAGTTGAATCAAGCTGTGAAAAAAGCTCTGCACCAGAGGCGGCCCCTGCAGTGTGACGGGCCCCGTCTGGCCCCTGCACACCACGTGCGTGAAGAGCCCAGCTCTCAGAAACAGCCATATGTGTGGAGGAAATTTAGGAGCCTCGGGCTTAATTGTTGAAGATCTGCTGGAATAAATGAGTGGCAAGAATTCTGGTAAATGTGTTTCTCACAGAACGTTGTGCTCACTCTGGTGGAAGCTGAAATAGGAGAGTATAGCTGGCATATGTTAAATAAAAACAAGTAAGCAAGAGAAAATTGTACAAAACTGTTCTGAGTCTTTAAATGGAAACGCCTTTTGTTCCTCCCAAACAGCTAAAAGGAATAGTTTGTCTTTGGAAGACTTGGAATAGTGCACGATTCATCTGGACGACTCTTACAAGACTTCTGTACTATAATATAATAGTTTCTTTGTTATACGTGAAGTTTGAAAGCATGTGGTTATCGTTTATTTTCATGGTAAGAAAAACAATCATACAAACACCTTTATATTTTAACATGAAGTTAAAGGTGAGGGCGATTATTTGGGCTTTATGTTTGATTGAGAGAGATGTTGTTCAGTGCAGCTTTAGGGTTCACAGCAGCTGGAGAAACAGCTGAGCTCAAGGAGAGAGAGAGAGAGAGAGAGAGAGAGAGCACAACAACAGCACTGGCAGCTGATCCCAGACTTTAATCAGACATTTACACTCCCCTGCTAATAGTGAAACACATGTTTCAGTCCCTAGAGGATTTAGAAATCTTACAATGGACCAATCAGACGTATTTTCTGACTTTTAATGTCCTTGAAAATACAAAAACAAAGATTTAGTTTCTGTAATTGACCGTCCAGCCCAGTCCCATTGAACTGAACTGAAACTCTAGTAAAAAACATTTTTATGATCTTGGCTTAATTTGAGTTTTTTGTTTCTGATACACAGCATATTATAAATGGACGAAACTGTAATATAATGTTGCCTTTGTTCATAACCAACGTTATGTTGTAATGTGAATTATTGTTTACTACAATTCAAAATAAAGTCATGGCATAAATTAAATGCCAAATTAAAATAGAGCAGTTGACACAGCAGTTGTGTATTAAAGCAGAACTGAGAAACATTGTTAAAGGAGTTAAAGGAAAAATGGGCTGAAGCTGTCAGGATTGTAATCTGCAAACCATCAGAACTGTTCAATTCAGCTTCTGTATGAGGCAGAGGAGCTTCTATTAAAACATTACATTTAAACATGAGGCATTGTAATAGAACAAAACCATGCTGTCAAGTACAGGTGATTTTAAGAAGTGCACTAAGCTTCTTAACAGAGGAATGAAACTGTCAGATAAGTAGCAGAGAGCTGTGTGGAGACTGAAGCAGAATGAAGCCATGCAAACCAGCAGTCTAGATACGTTTGCTTTCAAATGAATGTTGCAGTGGTGAGGCTTGGTGGAGTTTCCTCAGACTGTGTGTGTGGGGGGGGCTGAGACCACAGACAAAGTGGTTTTAAACAGACAGTGGTCGTAAAGAAGCCCGAAAGTGCTTCACACTGGTGTAATAAAAGTGTAAGGTTACTCTTTTTGGCAGATTACGACAGACAGCCAAGAGAGGCAAAGGTTGCCAGCTTCCCCCAGACAAAAACACCTTTCTCTGGACACAGGAGCTGGTGGCCTGGCCTCCTGTCAAAGAAGTCTTTGCAGACCAAAATTTCATTCACGTTTGGTGGGAGACTGTTTTGTCTAAAACATGCCGCGTGTGTTTGTAATTTTTGGACAGTTTTAGGAGCAGCTGGACCAACTTAAATTAAGTGAAGTCTGAAATTTAAGAATGAAGATTTAAGAAAGCCATGATTTATGTTTCTTTAACCTTTTGTAACATGTCACTCAATTGTCCTTAAATGTAGTTTATTAAATCAAACAGAAAGACAAATAAATTCCTTTATTTATGAATTACACATTTTTATGAAATATAAAAACACACACAAACGGAAACAAAAAAATAGTGGCTTTTGCAATAAATAAATAAACCTACATAACAATGCTAGGTTTGTTGTTAAAGGAAAGAAAAGGTACAAATTGAATGATGTTTGTTTCTCACTGTATTTACAAAAGATAGACACCCCTCCGTCCACGACACTATATATATCAAACTGTTTGCTACTCGACAGGTTTATGTAAGCGTTTGTTTGTAAGGCCGTCTGTTCTGTCTGGCACAAACACTTGAATATAAAGCGTTAAATTGTCTTTTATACAATCATTGAAACGATCATAGACGTGTTTCCTGTGAGCAACCTTTGAAAGACGGTTTGTTTATTTTGGAGAGATAATGCATCTGCTGATTTTTCGGACTCATAAACCCTCCAGCTGGACTGTGGCGGTATGTTTGGAGCTTTATCACAGTGCATTGCTTCTCCTGACAGTCTTCACCGTCCTCATCTGCCCTGTTTCTCTGTACACACACCTTCTCAGTGAGATGCTCACAATCAGGGCATCGTTCTGTCCCCATGAATAAGTTGTCCAAACCATACTTGGCCTGCCGAGAGGTTGTATAACTGTCCTCACTTTCAGGGTGCTGTTAGCAGACGCCGTTTCTTGCATTACATGGTGCGTGGCTGGGATTTGTGTAATGGGAGGCCAGGACCACAGGTCCGCATCCAGGGTTTTTGGGGAGTGGTCCAGATGGTCCGTGCTTTCTCTTTTATTGGCGGTTGTGATGTCTGCCGTTAAACAAACAGGAGTGTAATTAATAGGGTGGAAAATCTTTGGCAAAATATAGGAATAGTTCACCTAAAAATGAAAATAATTTACTCGCCTTCATGTCATTCCAAACCCATATGACTTTCTTCTGTGGAAAATTTTGAAGAATGTACTGGTCACTTTTTTATATGTGCAATTACAATTAATGAAGCTTTTAAGCTTCAAAAAGGAGACACAAGCACAATAAAAGCAAAACAAAAGTGGTCAACACGAGCTGTGTGCTACATCCCAAGTCTTCTGAAGTCATGAGTTGTATGGACCACTTTTATGATGCTTTTCTTGTGTGTTTTTGTCTTTGAACGCTATAAGCCCCAATCCTCATTCATTTCAACAACCGGTACATTCTTCCTTTGTGTTCCATGGACAAAAGAAAATAATGTGGATTTGAAACACATTTGCTGTGAGTTTATGATGACAGCATTTTCATTTTTGGTGTGACCTATCCCTTTAAATGCTCACAATGGGGCTGTTCATCAGCTCAGAGACTCTCAGGGTGAGAATCACCTCTATGGCTTCGCTCAGATAAAAAGATGCATCATACACAGCAGCAGAGGGTGTAGCAGTTGAGTTTGGCCGCGTTGCGCCCCGTCCCGGCGTAGCGGTTCTTCTTGGGTAGCAGTAGAATGAAGGATGCGGCAAGCGATACGTGGTAGAAGCTGTGGACATAAGCGTATTCCCACTCCTGCAGGAGCAAATGAGCCAGTCATTACTGTGATTTCATAACAGTTGTGTCATGCATTCCTCCAGTTGTTGTGTGAGCTGCATGCAAATAGTTTTATTTTATACCTCAAAATAGAAGCGAAGCATCAAAGCAAGAGCACCAAAACAGAATCCTGGTCCCACTTGTTGAGTGTAAACGCTTTTGTCTGGATAAAGCCCTTTCTTCTCCTTCATTTTTTGTAACTGGAACAAAACAAAAACAAGTAAGACCTCACGGATGCATTTGTGGTCGATAATGACGTTTCAGGTTTCCATTTTGTCAATTCAAATACAATTGCTTAGCAAGCTCAATTCAGAGCTGCAGAGCAACACGAAACCTGCCACATAGTTTAACTGTAAATGCCAATGAGCTGTGGTTTCTCAGACTCACCCATTTGACTGTAATCATGAAGACAGCTGTTCCGATTGGGCCGGAGTAGATACCGTAGCCCCATCGGTCCTGGTAGATCCTCACAGCTGCAGTCAGCACCCCAAACATGGTGAGCGATGAGCGTTTGGGTTCATCAAAATCTCCCAGGGCTGGATGAGTGTTAGAGAATATGAGCACGCTTTCTTAAAACAGTGCAATGCAACATCTATTTTTGAATCTTATTGTTATCAAAGAGAGACAATCACCATAAAAAATAAAGAACAAATATTATTTTGCACAGTATAGCAGAATGTGTTCTCACCTAGCAGTGTGACCCACATGGAGATGGCTGTTCCATACACACTGAAGTACTCCAGAATCTCATACTTCATGAAACAGAGTATAGACAGACCCGGTCCATCACACGCATGGTATATCTGAACGTATGTAGAGAGAATATTTGCACTCATGTTTATATTTCACATGATTACTGTCACTAGGTCATCTCGATGGAAATATATTAATAAAATATGTGTAATGTAAATTTAAAAGTCTAGAACAGGTTAAATGAAACATCTTATGGTGGAAATCGGCATTAGCCAGTTTCTGCAGTGATATGGTTTCGATTCAGCACGGTGAATCAGCTTTACGTTTACATTCACATTCAGTAGGTTCATTATTATAGCTGATCACAAAAAAACAAAGTTTACAGTCAGCTGACATTAAAACAGATGCCATAACACATGGCTGTGTAACTCTGGCCCTTGTGATCCACATTCCTCCAGAGTTTAGCTCCAACCCTAATCAACCTCGCCTTCCTCTGGATTTCTAGAAATCCTGAAGACATTGTTTAGCATGTTTGGGTGTGTCTGATTAGGGTTGGAGCTAAACTCTGGAGGAAAGTGGAACAGTAGAAAAGCCAGGGCTGCCCAGCTCTGGCATAACATGTAGATACATATAACTATTAGAATGCTTTTTTTCTCCATGCGTTTTCTTTAATGATTACATCGTTGCTGTATGTTGGTACACAAAAACAAAATGACAATCTCTTACCGCGGTGAAGAACATGGTGAAGAAGTAGACCATCGCCTCCATGTGGAAGCCTCTCTTGGCGGCCACACTGGCTGCAGGCAGGAACACCAGACTGCTGATGGTGGGCAACAACATCTTGGCGATAAGTGCTCCCATTCTGACTCCGATCAGATCTCTGAATTGCTGGAAAATGTTTGGAAGCACTTTAGAGATCCGTGTGTTTCGTCCAGCCGAATGTTTTGGAGAAGTGACCCTGAAAATGAAGAGATGCCCTCACACAGGCTCACCCTCCTTAACTCCACCACACAGCTGGTGCTCTGAAGGGTCTTTAAAGTTTAAATGGCTCTGAGGGGTCTGTATGTGCACTGTCATCAGAGAGCAGCTGTCTGCACGCAGAGCCTGGGAGAGGCCTGGGGTCACATGACCATGTTCTGTCACACATTTTCAGGATTCTGATACAACAGCTGTAGGACACAAAGTAAAGCCATTTATGGTCAACTTCATGTTCTGGTGTCACGTTCTAGTGGACACTTGCAATCCCGTAAGAAGCTGTCAGATTTTAGTCGAAAAATAAAAATGCCCGTCAGCAGTTCTTGTGGTTAAATTTTTTTGGTGGTTAAAAGTTAAAGTGGTTAAAGTTTAACTGCTTATGTGGTTGTGTGTGAACATACAGGGTAAAGGATAATACCATCAAGAATGTATCCGTACAAAACAATGACATAATTGCAAAATGATCTTTATCAAATTCAGTTTGTACTCACATTTGACAGGAATTCAGATGTAGCTGCGGATCACGGGGGTTTGAACACAGATACTTTGAATGTGTTTTGCAGTGTATTGAGTGAATCGATCCATAGCAGTTGCTATGGAAACAGCTGTGTCTGTTGGGTTATTGACATTGGCCTGTGAATGCACCTGTATGCGTCAGCGCAGATCTGTGTTTGACGTGAATGTGGTTCTGAGGGGAGAGAAACTATGAATGGATAAAGTGAGGTGTGGGCTGGAGATGTTGTGTTAGAGACCAGCGAGTCTCGCGTTAACCCATACCAGATGTACTGATGTACCAGGCGTCTGGTTAACAGAACAAAATTTCTACTTTGTTCTGGTCATATTTTGTGTGGTTCCTTCTGTATCTTTCCTGATTTACGCAGCTGAAAAGTTGTATTATTTAATATATCCTCTCCGTACTGAACTGTTGTCAGTTAATGTAGATCATTACACATCACACAAGTGGATATTTGACATGAAATATTTACTTATTGTTTTAATAATTATTAGGACTGTGACTTTTACATCACATGCGATTAATGAATGACATATTTCAGTATTTACTGATAACAGCTTTTAAATTAAAATCATTCAAAATCATTGCAAGTGGCCGTGGAAAGTAAACTATCATTTAGTCTGTTCAGTGTATTTTTAAAAAGTGGCTTTAATTATCTGGCAGATTTTATTTATTCACATTAATTAATAAACAGGATATTTGTTCTTTTAAAAATAAATTCACACCACAGCATGTGTAAATGTGTACATGTAAATGTTCATTTCTCAGCTGTTCATGTACAGCTACCCTGCTCCTTCCAAATATTATAATTAATATAATACATTTTTTATTTAAATACTTTATTCTGCGAAAATGTCTCCAAGTGACAACTTCTCCATGCATCTGTCGGCCTACATCAGCCTCCATTTCATGCAGAATAAATAAAGTAGCTTGTATATAAAATAACTAAATATATAAAAGCAGATGTCAACAACACATTCAGCTACATCAAAAGGAAACCCATGTGACTGTAATTTAAACGAGTATTACTGTAATGTAGCACACAGTAAACGACTGCAAGACCGACGGTAGCGTCCGCAATTCAACCGGAGGATTTCAACCTACATGCCACAAAGAGATGGCCGTCTTATTTCTGTATTCTCTGACTTTTTTATGTGGCTTAAATGACTCTCTAAATAAGACTTCACACAGTCCACAACAGTGAGGAAAGTTCTTGATTTGTTTTTTTGAGCAAGAGGGAGAGTCTTGCTGTGGATTTTGTGGCTGTTTGGTCGCAGCTGCTCTCAGCTGTTGCACCTGCGAGGGGAACACAAAGAGTGTAGTGTGCTGAGAGAGAGAGAGAGAGAGAGAGAGAGAGATCCTCACACCACACATTCTCTCTGTGACTCTCTGTAACACGACTCTTCAAGGCAGCCAATGCCACCCTCAGATACACAGAGATGACTGCACTGACTTGAGCTGTCACTGAGACTGGAATGAGAAGGTCACATACTGAAAACACAACATCATCGATTTCACTTCTACATCTCACTGTGGACACATTCTTTGCCACTGAAAAGTGTTCTGACAAACTCGAGTTAGTGCCTGTTAGTGTTAAGAACAGGAAGGAGTATTTAAACAGTTCATACAGTGTAAAGGCAGGCTGTACATTATTTAATCAAGCTTTTGGATTGCTGCTCAGACTGTATACGACAGCAAAAAGACTCGTCTAGAGTTTTATGTTCATTCTATTGGTTGCTAATTTGACATCGTAGGAGAAGCCAGACAGCAGGACTGCGTCCCAAAACGTCTGCGTCCCAAACGTCTGACACTGGTAGAATTTTATCAAAAGAAGAATTTGATCGCAATAATCAGAACTGCCATCAGAAATGTAGGACTCCTTAAAATTGGCCTCAGATGGCTGTTGTACAGTGTGCGTGCAGCTTAAGGCCTGGGACATTATGATGCAGAGTTTTGCTACAGGCCTAATCAAACACACTTAAACCAGGTGACCAAGGGCTGCATCCAAAACCGCATACTTCCATACTATAGTGGGCGAAAATCAGTATGCGTACGGAAGGATATGTGCAAACCTCAGTATCCAAAAAAACAGTAGGTGAGAAATACCCAGATGGTCTACTGCTTCTGGTGAGATTTAAGTATGCGTTGGGTATACAGTATACTGTTCCATGAGGCAACAGGAGCTGAGGAGCCCAGATCCCAAAAAACTAATCAATCAAAAATAAATCAAAAATACTGTGACCAAGCAGCTCTATTCAAAGTAAGTGATATAAGGCACTATGAAATGTATTCTTGATGCTAAATTTGTACTTTTTTAACAACTCCCAAGTGAATTATTTGCATGATTTCAAGAATAATTTTGTTTAAAGCATTTTCATTTAAATATCAGCCGTTTAAACATATGTGGTTAACTATTTCAGCTGCATCCGAAAAACAATTTACTCGATGGCTCACAAGGAGAATATTTGATGACTATTCATTGAGGACTCTCTGTATCATACTTTAAATGTAACAGAACATGTTTTCTAAATGATGTCAACCAGCTGCTAGATCAACCAGACAGCAAATCAGAGATGATTCATCGTTCCCAATCAGACAGAGCAGATTGTAACGACACACCTCTCACGAGAGCCGAACGGTCGCTTGAATTGTAAATATACTGCATGTGTTCACGTGTGCTGCATCAGACAGGATAAGAACTGCAAGTGCAATAAATGATTTCTGTCCAAGTTTCTTTTTTCCACAAAACACATTTATTGGACTTCACAAGGAGTGTTTTCACCAGTTTAAAGTGAAGGAAAAACTCTCTCCTGTTTGTGTGTTTATAACAACCAAAATGCATTAAAAGCTTTTTTCCAACACAGCAGTTCACCTTGGAAGTATTGAGGGCTCTGCGTCTCTCTCTCTCTCTCTCTCTCTCTCTCTCTCTCTCACACACACACACACAGTGTGCTTGCCTCCTAATTTTATTCTCTTAAAAAGCGACAATTCCTCCAGACTTGCAGACTGTGCAGATCTGCTGAAGTATGTCTATCGCTGTACAGATCTGTGGTTGAGAGGAGTGTTTGATTGAGCTTAAAGTGTAGTGAAGCGTCACTAATGTACAGAGCAGACAGACAGGCAGCTCGGGGAACATGTGCTCTATAAACGCAGCCGTCACACACAGTCATGGTGGTCTCAGCTATCTGCCTGCGCTGTCCGGACCCCTCTATCCATCCATCTTCCACTTCCTCTCTCACCCGCGAGCCTCTTATTATTATCACTTGTATTCTAGTCAAAGTATCTAAACTGAAACAAACCAAACTTATATGGGATGAAAAGTTTAGAAAGATATGAAAACTTGTAGTTTTACTTGCATTTATTTTTCTTACCCTGATGTTTTGTCCATGATTTAGTGAGGGTCAAACACAACACAAGAAGAAAAATTCTTCTGAAAAAAATACACGTCGAAGGAGCTTTATTATCTTACTCAGTTTTGGTTTCCAAGTGAATTGATCTGATTAAAGGAGGTTTAGATGAATGATGTTTAGTAATGTGCCAATATCAGCAGTTTTCTTTTGAGAAGCACTGATCTCCATCTTTGTATTGTTGTTATGCGAGTTATAATCAGCACTCTCATTAAGTGCTCGTATTTTCTGCACTGTGGTACTGTGAAGGTCTCTGGAGGGGAACTGCAGTGGAAAACTGTGGTGGTTGGGTGTGCAAGGTGAGACAGTCTTACTGTACAGCAGAAAGCTGTAAAGAGGAAGATCTGGGAGAGACAGACTGTGTGTGTGTGTGTGTGTTGAGGGTTTTTTGGAGGGGGCTGTTTAGAGTGAATGGGCTGATGTGATGAGGAGGGTTGGGGGGGGGGTGCTGCTGCTGCTCTGTGGGAAACAGCAACTTCCTCCCTGTCTGTCTCTGGGCAGAGACCAGTAGACAGCAGCTTGGCTGAGTTTGTGGCACTGTGGCTCGGCGGCAGCCCATGTGCTTGGCACCAGCTGGAAAAGTGTTTTTTTACATAGGCGTTCCCAAGCGCTGCCACTCACTTCCTGCCGGGAGTGAAGGAGAAGCGAGGGGGAGGGAGGAGGAGCGGAGGGATGCAGGAGCACACCTTACCCTCTTTACAAGCACATCCTCACAAACCACCATCACCACCCACACGTCCAACCAGCGTCTGGACAGCAGGTAAGAGCATGAGCAAACATTTACTGTCTGTGTGTGTGTGTGTGTGTGTGTGTGAGATCTTTTCTGTTAACAGTGCAGAATGTTTTGAAAGTGACTGTACAAGTCAAGCAGACTAGACACTTGTTCCACTGCTAAAGAAACCCAAACAAACAGCGCAGACTGCTGAACTGATGCAAAGTGCTGGATGAAATCAAAATGTTGTGAAGTGAAAGTAACTCAGTAACAATCTGATAGAACTGGAGTCCTGTAATTGTGATCCAGCTGCGGAGAACAGCTGTGGATTACTGTAATCCACAGAAGAAATCTATGTTGGTTCAATGTGGGCATGAAAAATTAAGGCAAAAATTTGAATGGTGCAATGAAGGAACGTTACACAGAGCTATTTGTTACAAAGTCCTACAGAAAATATAAAATGTGAGGAACGTTAAGATATCTGCAAGGTGTTTTGTAGACCTAACAGAAAATGAATGTGAGGTTTTGATAGTGAATATGAAAAGAATTCATTTGATATGGGGCTAAAAACAGCTACTGGTATAAATGAATCACACTGGATGATGAATGGACGAGGAAACCACAAGATATCAGAGAACAGATCATGTGAACAACATCCAAAACAACCCAAAGAGAAAGATGTTGATGATGTACAGCGAGAATGTTCTAAAACATTCTAGAAGCTTTTACAAGCTTTAATATACAAGCAAACTATTTAATAAGTTGGTTTATAGTAGTTTTATTAGTGTGGGAAAAAGACCTTGTGTTGCATTTGCTGCTGTTGGCCACTAACCTACTAACCTAGAGGATTGT
>JAZGTI010015395.1:0-13444 GCA_036877585.1 Botia kubotai
TGTTGATACAAATGTGCATTATTGTTGATATGTCATGCTTTAATTTATGACTTGAATGTTTTATGGAACAAATAAATGACCTTATTGTTGTTCCAACAACCTGTTGTCTGTCTGTATTTGATTAACTTAGAGTTGTGAGTACAACTTACTTGAGAAATTTAAGGTAATCAGTTTCCACACATTTTTCTAGTAAGGTGAACTAGCAAATATGTTAACTGAACTGTTTTATTTGAGTTATCCGTATTAAGCCTAACTTGGACTTTTAAGTCAGCTGAACTTTTTATACTAAGTTGACGGTACTCAAGTTTTTAGGTAGTCTTTACAAATAAAAAAGTTAACTGAACTAAGTTATAGTAGCTTAATCAACTCAGAAATTATGTATTAATTTACTTGAAAATTCTGAGGTAATCAGTTTCCACAGGTTTTCTAAGTAAACTCAACTCATTACTTTTTACAGTGTATAATAAGAGCACAACCCAACCATGAATGCCGCAACTGCATGCTGCTCACCCAGGCATGTGATGCAGTGAGCATGGTCAACAGACAAGGTCAGGAAGTGAACACATCCAAGAACATACGGACGGAAAAGATGTGCATCATCCGTAAGAGCTCATTAGAATGGAAATTAGCTCTTTATAGGAAATAAGCTCTTTTAGAACAAGGTCCGCTGAAGCACCGAGGGAAACACCACCGGAAACGAGCAAGATCTGCTGATGGCGGTGTCACCCGCAGCAGATGCTGGAAACCTCCAAAGGCGATAGTCAGATGAATGCGAGTACACTCGACTCCGAACCACAATCTGCCCCAAAGCAAAAATCTGAATGAAAGC
Organism: Botia kubotai; assembly: GCA_036877585.1. NCBI lineage: Eukaryota > Metazoa > Chordata > Actinopteri > Cypriniformes > Botiidae > Botia > Botia kubotai. The sequence goes on from JAZGTI010015395.1 coordinate 830, forward strand.
GAGCTGCGGCCGGCTTTATATACCCGCTTTCAGGTAGGCGTGACTCTGCCTGCAACTCCTTTGCCCAATGCACATTGGTTCTTTCCTCCCGTGTTTTTTTCTATTTAAAGGTGATAGGGCTGTCAAGCGAGACCCCATATGTCAGTTTGTTGACGTAACATCGAACGTGACTGACTGAAAGGGAACATTATTTACATTGTGGGCATGCAAACCAATTGTATGTATATTATCACTAAATCCATTCTGCTGTGACATTAGTTTTTAAGTTGACATCACTTGTCATGACATAATGTGGCATTGGTTTTTCCAGTACTACAGAAATCACAACAGAAGACACAGAAAGCACAGAACAGGTAAGACATTTTAGAGAACAAACACTCCCCCCAAATATTTATTATAAAACTGTGTTTGATATATTTAAGCATTTCTCTGTAAGCTTTGATCATTTTTTACATGCATTACTTTGTGTTTGCATGCATGCAAAGATGAATATACAGCTTGTTAATAAATATGTACTGTATATTCTCTACAGGTTTAAAGCTTTTCCTGGTAACATCAGTATACACAAAATACTTGAACCTCTTCTGAATAATATCTTTTCTTTTCTTGATGCAGGAAGATATTTTATTGAGACACCGTGTCTGCAGCCAACTGGTACCACAACCACAACAATTTTGAAGGCACATTAAAATTTCCCAGTGCCCTTTCAATGGAAAAAGAAGATCAAATAAAAGCTCTGCAGTGAAACTGTTTACATTTTTATTTGAGAAATAACTTTAAAGTGTTTGGCACAGAACTTCTAGTAGACATTTTGTCAGATTTAAAATTGATTGACCTGTTCTTGTGGATCAAAAACTATACCACTTGACACAATGTTAATATATTTATTAATATTATAATTAATACTTAAAAAAATAAAAATAACATTTTAAATAAAGGATTAATACAGAGCGAGAAACAACAGCCAAATAAGGTATTCATTGCGTTCATTGTATTTATACCTTATATGTAATGCAATTTAATATAAAAACATGTATATAAATTATTTATGTATATACATATAAATAAAAGTATAAGTATAATATTTATATAAGCATAATATTTATATAAAATAATTATGTTCATGAGGTAAATTATTTTTTAGAACTTTAAATACTTCTACATACTTATTAACCTTATATTTAATCTCTTCTATATACATTATTTTTCTTTAATGCAGGAAACATTAACACAACAATTCATAACGGGTCAGCGGCCACAGACATTATTTTTGACATGTAGGCCCTGTTATTATTACCCCTTGTCTTACTTCCCTTGTTAGGTACAAACTTGAGTTTATTAAATTGCTGAGACCAATTTAATAAATCCCAATTATTAACAACAATCCAGCGAACAATCCAGACATCACAGCCCTCCAGTGTGTAGAACAGGATGCCTCCTAGTCCCCAAGAGGGGTGGAGTGGGCCCTGTCCAAGGCAGCTCAAATGGTGGCCCTTCTTTGAGCACCAACCCTTGTTGACCAACACTGAGAAAGTGTTCATCTCCATGCAGGTGAGAAAAACACTATGGAGGACACATCCCACCAGAGAGAGGTGGTATGTATAGATGCCACATATGGACTACCTAAGGGAGTTACACATGTGTAATTTTAACCATGGAGGAGCCCTGTGTCAGAGAAGCATCCCAACCATAGCGCTATTAGTAGAGAGTTTCTATTAGAGGAAAGACATGTGTTTCCTATCTGTAAAAAAGGTTGTGGAAGACAGGTACCAGGCCAGAACTTGCCAACGAGAGTGCTGAGAAATGGAATGAGGCTGTCAACCTTCACCCTGTTGAGGAAGGAATCGATATATGTAAGGTGCGTAATGACATGAGTAGGGGGACAGCGTGATGCAAGTGATACACCCAGTCAGTCGTCTGGCTGTCATGTGTTAGAGCCATATGGCACATGGGACAAGACTAGATGTACGTGAAGGTTCTAAAACCTTGTGGAGATTTTGGATGTAGCTTAGCCAGGAGGATGCCACTCCCCAAGTGGAGTTAGCACAAACTCTGGAAGAGCACGGCCAGTCTTGTGATTGGTATGCAGTTGTAATCACATCCACAATCTAGTGGGACAGCTTCTGTTTGGAGACAGCGTTCCCTGACCTCCAAAGTAAACAAAGAGCTGCTCAGAGAGCCGGAAGCTCTGTGTATTGTCCAAATATAGGCACAAGGCATGTAAAGGACATAAGGCAAGGGTTGGGTTCTCCAAATCAGAGGGGAATGCTTGCAGGTTTACCACCTGATCCTGAATGGGAGTGGTGGGAACTTTGGCCACGTAGCCAGGCTGGAGCCTCAAGGTCACGTGAGAGTCAGGTGGTTGAATTCCAGGCATCCATCAGACAGAGTTGCGTGTAGGCCCCCTCACCCTCTTGATAAAAGCGAATGCCTGTAGGACAGCCATCTTTAGTGATAGATGACTGAGAAAGGCTTCCCCAAGGGGCTCAAAGGGAACACTCTTTAAAGGATGGTACATGGTACATGGAAATCTCTCGTTCTGTCAACCATCTCATGATGGGCAGCAATAGCCGCCACATACACCTTGAGGGTCAAAGAGAACAGGTGTCTGTCTAATCTTTCTTGCCAATGGTCTGAAGTGCTGAAGTGGTCACATGTCCATCAACCAAAGTATGGGCATTACTGCCACTGAGGATACGGTATGCCCCAGAAGCCTCTGAAAAAAGCTTGAGAGAGGCCGCAGACTTCTGTCTGAGAGTGTTCAGACAAGTCAGCACCGACTTGGCATGCTCCGACTATGATGTGCCATCATAGAGATCAAGTCCAGATCCATACCATGAAAAGATAAAAACAACACATTTGGACCATTTAAATAAATGGATGTGCATTAGAAATACTCGAAAGCTTGTACCTCTCTCAGTGAGTTGTACATCTCCATGTAAGCTGGAATGGCACATCTTGCATAGTAAGACAGCTTCTTATGGGACACGGGGATAAGGGATTTGCAATAGTACCATAAATACACACAATACACAGGAATACAATACAGACATACACAAATCACACTTAATACAAATACCTGAAAATTACATAATGAAAGAGAATTGGAGACAGATATACAACAAAGTAGTAGAGTTTTTAGGACTGTAATTACATAATTTTGCTAGACACAATCTTAACAATTTACAAAACCCTAAGTTAAATTTCAGCAGTCTTACAGTAAGCAAGCCAACAGGGCGACAGTGGCAAGGAACCAAAACTCCAATAAAGTATAGACGGAGCAAAAAACCCTGGGAGAAACCAGGCTCAACTGGGAGGGCCAGTTCTTCTCTGAAGAGTTCTCCTCTGAATAGATATAAATGAAGAGTTAATAATAACGACTTGTAATTATTTATCAATTTAAAACTGTCAGGTCTGATTTTGTGACAATGTGTCAAGCACTAAGAAATGTTACCAGCATGTTACTAATTGCAGCTACAGTCATCGGCACCCTTGCAATTCTGTCAGAAAATGCAACACTTCTCTCAGAAAATTGTTCCAAATGCAAATGTTTTGGTATTCATGTGCTTATTGTTTTGTTTGCACTGGAAAAAAAAAAGAGAAGAAAAGTCAAATTTCATAAAATGACACAGAACTCAAAAATGGACTGGACAAAATTATTGGCGCCTTGTCAAAATTGTAAGAAATAATTGCTTTGACTCCGACTTCTTCCTTCCCTCTCACAAACCTTATCACACTGATACTGAAACCCAGGAGTAAGAAGCACGGCTGCCGCAATCATGCAGTCACCGCCAACTTCGCCATTTGTGAAGGTTATTCAGTCATTCGCGGGCCTTCAACAAGAACAGCATCAGGCGCTGCTCGATATGAGAGACGACCAGGAGCATCATTTCCGCGCGCTGGTGCAGGCGTAACAGGAGGACCATGAGCTGTTCCGAAGCTGGATGGAGGAGGGCCGGGCTGGAAGGCCGTCACCTAGGAGTCTAGGCGCACCCGCTCATGTGCCCCTGAATAAGATGGGACCGCAGGATGACCCGGAGGTTTTCATCGACTGGTTCGAGAAATTGTCCGAGGCATGTGACTAGCCACAAAAGCACTGGCCAGTGCAACTCATACCACTGCTCTCGGGGTAGAGGTGGTGGTGGCCCAACATTTGCCTGTGCAGAACCTCCTGGTCTTCGCCGACCTGAAGCGAGCCATCCTGCAGTTGGTCGGCTTGACCCCAGAACAACACCGCCAGCGAATCTGGCTGCTGGATCTGGGCAAGAGTAGCTAGCCCTTCGTCTTGGCTCAACAGTTCTGGGACGCCTGCTGCAAGTGGCTGCTGGCCGGGGAAGGCGACATCAAGCAGATTCTCGACCGTGTGGTGCTCAAGCAGTTTATCGGCCGTCTCCATAGGAAAAAAGTAGTGTGGGTCCAGTGCCACTGCCTGACATCACTGGACCTGGCCATCCAGTTGGTGGAGGACCAGATGGTGGCATGCCCAGGAGTCGGTGAAACTTTGCCAGTTGTTTCTCTCTCTTCTCCTACTACCTCCTCTTCCTCCCCTCGACCTGTCCCAATTCCCAGGTCTTGCCTGAACCTTTCTCTTTCCTCTGAGTCCCACCCCTGGGGGGGGTGAACCACCGCCAGAGTCTACCGCTGGCCTGAGGCTGGCCTAGAGCAGCAGGGAAGTCTGGGCTGGCCTGTATCAAATACCTGTGAGTATTGGGGGGGGGTACCCATCAGGCTTTGGTGGAAACAGACCTCGATCCATCAAAGCCTGATTCAGCCTGAGGCATTGGATAAAATGGGGATGCGGTGAAATACCCTCTAACATCTGCTATTATTCAATTCAGGGGGCAAAAGCATAGTGTAGAGGCTGCAGTTAACCCGGGGGGGTTGTGGCTGCAGGCCGGACGGCTCCCCAGCCTGGGTTGGGCGGTGGTGGTATGTGGCGAGGGGGGCATGGTTTAGCGGAGGTTGCAGTTGGTAGAGACGAACGATGAGTAAGTAGGAGAGCACACATTTTATTTTGAACTGTAAAATTCTGAATAAAATACCACAAGACTCAGTCACACTGACTCCGACTTCTTCCTTCCCTCTCACGAACCTTATCACATTAAGCTTGAGGAAATACTAAGGAAATATGGCAGAATTTGAAGAAATTAACTGGGAAAAAGTGATAAATTACATAAAACAATATAATTAAATATTGAAGGGCATATACAAAAATAATCCAGGTAATCTGGCAGAAGCATTTAATAACTATTTTACAGACTGTACAAATTCTTTAATTCAGAAGGCTCCTGAATCAGATGATCTATAAATGTTAATGCTCCTATTTTAAATTTTTAGAGAAGTGAGTGATTCTGATTTGGTTATTTTGAAATAAATGATGAGAATTAATTTATACTGTCATGCAGGGCTGGACTGGGACAAAAATAAAATCAGTCCTGGCATTTTGTCCCAGACCGACCCTCTATATTCGCACTAAAAAAGCACTAAAGCAATATAATAGGCAGGAAAGAGTGGGAGTTGAAACATTAAATACTTCTAGAAAGTGTAATTTATTAATATAATAAAACGGTATAATCCAAGTTTTGAAAGCAGTTCTGCTTACCACGGGCACTCCACTTACTTCATCATCTCCCTCCCTCTCCTTATCCTCCTCACTGTGTGTGCTGGTGCTGCCAGTGCCACCACCACCACTATGATCATCACCCACCACCATCATCAGCTGATGAAGGTCCTGCTGCAGCAGAAGACATGCCATTTTGACACATTTTACAGCGTATGTCTTAAGGACCTGTTTCTTTATTTCACACAATTTCTCTGTGCCTCCCTTGCGTTTCTTATACATCTCTCTCTGACTGTTTTGACAGATGCTCGCTGACACTGCACGCATGCACAGAGCCCAAAAGGGGAGTTGTTAAAGATGTGATTGGGCCAGCCCAATGTCAATTAAGAAAAGAACCAATGAACTGCTAATTTAAATGTCTCATGAGCTGGTCTGTCTAGAAAAAAACAAAGCTGACCTTTTTGACAAATATATTACAAAGACCCCAGCGCCATCAGTGAATTAAGCAGGAAAAAGAATGGGTCGCTGATATACAAGTTTTTTGGGACGATCAGACAAAAATAGTATGAGATGTATCGGCTCAAAATGCCCTGTCTGCCAGATGGCCAGTCTGCCCACACTGCCATGATGGAAAGTTGAGGTTTATTATGCAATTAAAAAACAGGATTGTGCAAAATTGGAGTGTATTCACATGATGATAATGAATAAATCTGTTACTGTTTTAATATTTATTTTTAAACATATATATATATATGTTTATACAATACAATCTGTAGTTGGAGCTGTCAAAACTGCAGAATTACACAAAGTATGTCATCCAGTGGACCTTTGATGACAAACAAATGAGAATATCTGGGTACAGGTAACGTTCATTTATATATATACTACTGATTTCTCCTTTCCCTTTCCTTTTTTTAAATTCTCATTTTAAGGACTTATCCCATATAAACATTACATACTGTACCTATAACTGCTTTGCAGACCGGCATCTGCCAAAAGGCTAACTTTTGGCCAGAACCCCTCCAGCACAGCTGCTGGGCCAGTGGGGTGGCCGCCATGCGGCAAGAATGTGCCTTGTTTTGGAGGATGGGCTTGGACCTCCAGTTGTTGCCAGATACTTTGCCTAAATTAAGGCAATAATACATTCGTATATTAACATAACAGCTATAATGAAACTCTAATGAAAATTAAAAAAAAATTATTCATTTAAATGTATTTATTCATTTAGCTCTTTTATCAAAAGGCTCTGCTTCTGTAAAAATATTACAGATTTTTCGAACACTGGTTGAGTTGACAAAATTATTTGTTGTTTGTCAAGGTTTGAGGCTTCTCTATGCTTTTGCTTTCCTACCTAAAATTAAGGTTTAAAGTTAATTAAAGTTGATGCACTTTGGAAATGTTGTTCTGCAATAGTCTTTGGCCTACATGAGGTCTGTCAGGGCTTCTATACAGTTAAGAAAGGATTCTACAGTTAGGATTTTTCTTTAATATGTACAAATACTTATGAAAAATAATTTTATATATTAATTATTTTGCACTATATAATTCATGTTTAACATGTTTAAATGGCCTTCTCTGGATAACTTAATGCTTTAAGTAGTTTATGAAGACATTACTGATGACTCACTACGTGATGTAGCTGTGATTGATCTACCTGCAAATAAGTGCCTGACACTCAAAAACTATACTTACAAAACCAAAGATGATCTCTGAGTTGGCTCTCATAATAGCCGTTGGGGTATATTATTCAGCTACTGCTGACACAATTGACACAAAACAAAGGGGAAAAACATCAGTAGTCAGACATTGCATACTACAGTATATATAAAATAACATACAGTTTTTCATTAATGAATAGATCATGTTCTAAAACAACAACCAGGATTAGTAGTATTTGTTATTAAAATAATCTTGCATTTGTCATGTCAGTATACACCTTGCTAATAAAGAATACTATGCACAGGCAAGCAGAAGAACCCAAAATATGATCGCAACAAGCAGTTTCACATTAAGCATTTTATTCTCCTCTGTGGCGCGCTTGACAAGTACACACATTCCCCGCGTGCACATTCCTGAACAGCTGCGCTGTTCGCTATAGTGTTTATAGTGAGAGAGGGTACGAACAATTATTTTTTGTGTCTTGTAGTGGATATACTAAGAGACCTTTGTTTAACACACAAGTTACTCTAATTTGATTTGTGTTGTAAACTTTTTATTTATGCTGGCGTGAGAAAGACACACTCTTCCTTTTTTATTTCTTTAAAAAAATAAGAAATAGTCCATAAATTACTAAAAACAGATTTCATCTGGCCCTGCCCCCATAGGGGCTGGCTCAGTTCTCGGCAGCGGCATGTCATTTCCTTTCCCCAAACAGTTAAGCACAAACCACGTGTAACAGAGTGAAGAGTTTTGTAAATTATGGCATAAATGGGGACAGCGATGATGATTTAGCGTGTGAGTAGGGACCCCCCACAGCAGAATCAATCAAGCAATGCTGTGGGTAAGTTGCACATTTTTCATGATCTGAGAATTAACGGTTATAAGGCTCCAAAACACACAAATATTTGCTTTATTGTGACTCCGCCTTTCCATGAATATGTTGGAACTCGAGTTATATATAAACACAATATAATGTGTTTATATTACGGGATACACAAATTGACTGTAACCAATTTACATTTAAGCATTTGGAAGACGCTTTTATCCAAAGCGACTTACATTCCATTATACTATACATTGTTTTTTTTTTGAGTATGTACAATCCCTGGGATCAAACCCATGACCTTGGCATTGTTAACACCATGCTCTAACCACTGAGCTACAGGAAATCTATAGCAAAGCGTATAAATTGTTTTATTCTCTTTCTCTGTGAAACCCTGCTTACACGCTGTCTTCATTAGGCCACCCAAGCGTCACATTTGTGCCATGTCTTCAAGCAAGTTGATAGAGATCATTTACATTTACGCATTTGACGCTTTTATCCAAAGTGACTTACATTGCATCATGACTCATTGGCTTTATCCTTTTTCACTCTTGGACTTTTATTGCTCTGCCCTTTGATATTGAGTTACTGACAGTTTGTTGCATATTTGATATCCAAAAATGAGTAACAGCAATAGATACTTACTTGATCAATGCACTCCTGGTCCAGTGGGTAGAGGGAGGGGGGTTTTAGGTTTTCCAATTTCCTTTTCAATGGACAGCCCCAATACTGGTAATAGTGAAAGTAGACCTGGTTTTACAAGAGGGGTGCATTCTGTACAAGAGGATGATACAGCATACATGCAGTCAAATGTCAGTCACAAGTTCACAGAGCATAGCACTTCAACACCTAATGCTATACATGGTGTGCCTGATATGTTAGGTCAGATGACTTCAATTGTCCATCAGATTGGTCAACAACTAGCAGACAACATTATGTCTCATCTTAGTACTTACAGCTTGGACACTGACATACCAAATAGACGACACCCTGGTGATCATAAGGCTAATAGTCCTCCGAGCTTGTTAAATGTGTCGCAAAACCAAGTGATTCAGCACAGAAAAGTCAAAGAGCCACCTTCCTTCAGAGGGGATAGCTCTGACACAATTGAAATTGAGGAATAGAAAGATCTCAAGAGGACGTTTGTTTAAAAGAGCAATTTGAGTGCTGATGAACATGTAGAGGAAATCCTAGTGCACCTACGTGGTAAAGCAAAAGATAGTAGACAAGTTCTGGATTAGAAACTGTGTTTCTGCCACCACTGTCTGTCCAAATCCTGTCTACAGCCTGCTGCGGAAACATTTCATTTGTAATCATTACTCACCTGTCCCTCTTGCTGACTTCTAGACTACCTTCCCTGAAGAGGATGTCATGAGCACCACCTATGTTTTCAGTGTCAAATTTCCAGGTCATTCCCGACGGTACTGCCCTAGAAAGAGTAGACAATCGCCTGTGCGATTGTCTATTTGTCACACAAGATTATGAGGTATCTATGAGAGAAACAAAGGCAGTGTCTCACCTGAGAAAACTGCTGTCTTTCAAGGAATGCAACGAGTTCCAAGAGCTAATTCATTATTTTACACTACTGTGTCTGTAGAAAATGACCCGTCTTTCACTGCGTTACTCGACAGTGGTTTAATGGCCTGCACTCTCAGCGAAGCAGCTGAAGCTAAGTTGTTGGCAAGTGCTTCTACATTGTCAAAGAGTTCTGCAGATGATGTTGTGGTTATTGGATGTGGTGGTCATTGAGTCACGCCAACAGTGATGTATGATTGTACCTGTGCTAATCGTTCCGGGTCAGACAGATGAGATGATCTTGGGCAGTGATGCCTTTAAAAGCCTGCTCACTATCCTAAAGAATAAAGATGATTACTGGAAATTGATCTCATTTCCAAGTGGTGATGGAGAGAACAAGAGTTTACAGTTTATTTCTTTGCTGTCCAACACACAGAGATGGAGAGCAGTCACGTACCTGACAAAGTAGGTACCGTAAAACTCAAGCACAGTGTGACGCTTCATCCCCAGAGTGAACATCTTGTGTGGGGCAAGCTTCCTGTCGGCACTGCAACATCTGTGGGAAGTACAGTGCTTGTGGAACCTACCAAATCCAAATGTGGCCCTAAGCAGATCATGGTAGGTCGAGTCATTACACCTTTGTGGGGTGACGGTTTTAACCCCACAAACAGTGCGTTGACTTTAAGAAGAAATGCAAAGGTCACAGATGTTTCTCCATGCATTGCTGTTGAAGATGTCCCAGAGAGTGACTATATTAAGTCTCAAGTTCAGCCCTTCAACATGAGGATGGCTCCCAGGACTGGGATGGATGGACTGAGGATGAAATGGTGCAGATCTTGAATGACATGAGATTGAGAGACTTGGATTTAGCAGCATGTGAAGTGTCTTCAACATGGAAGATGAAATTAGTCCATCATGTCAAGGAATATGAGTCTATATTTTCAAGGGACAAAATGGACTTTGGCAAAGCCAAAGATTTTGTACATCGTATCCGCTTAGTGGACGGCAAACCCTTTCGTCTCCCCTACCGTCATGTACCTCCAAGCCATTATGAGAAAATGAGAGTAATGCTGGATGAAATAGAAGAGAAGGGCATAATCAGAAAATCAAACAGTGAGTGCGCTTCCCCCCTCATCCTAGTGTGGAAAAAGAATGGTGATTTGAGGATTTGTACAGATTTTCGATGGCTAAATGCCTGAACTGTGAAAGATGCTCATCCTCTGCCACAGCAGTCGGATGCTTTAGCTGCTCTTGGATGGAATGCTTTCTTCTCGACTATGGACCTTACCTCAGGCTTCTATAATGTGCCGTTACACGAGGACAATAGGAAATATACTGCTTTCTAAACGCCATTTGGGCTGCATGAATATAACAGGATGCCGCAGTGCCTCTGCAATAGTCTGACTATTAATGCGTATAATGATTTCAATCTTTGGTGACAAGAATTTTACTGTTTTCTGTGCTATGTTGATGGTCTTCATGGCTGGAGATGGTGTTCTTAAGACTCAAGGCCCACAATCTCAAGCTTTCTCCTAATAAAATGCCATTTCTTGAGGAAATCAGATAAGTTTCTTGGCCATGTCCAAAAAAAAAAAAAAGAAAATAAGGGCCATCACCGTGAATTCATATTAGCTATAGATGCTTCATTTGATGGACTGGGAGCTGTTCTCTTCCAAATACCTGAGGGTGGCACTAGGGCCAGACCTGTCGCATTTGCTAGCAAGACACTCGTTCGTCTCATTCCCAGATGAATTACCTGTCTCACAGGCTGGAATTCCTTGCGCTAAAACGGGCAATATGTGACAAGTTCCATCGTTGGTTGAAGGGCCGTCATTTTACGAGCAACGCTGGGTTGCTTAATTTAGTCTCCCTTAGCTTTGACCTAAAATACGTATCTAGCTACAAGAAATTCGTTGCTGACGCATTGAGCAGGGAACCTTTTGTCCAGTCTAGTGTGAGCCATTGACTTGTAACAGAACCTTACCACTCTTTGCTCAATCAGGTTAATGGGGTTGTAGACCGAGTCATTCAAGATTCTTTCAGACTTACCACTAACTGTCAAGTTCTAAGTCCTGTTGATGGTCCTTCTGATGAGACAGGAGTTAGAGACCAAGGTAAGATGACAGCAGGTGCTTTGAGTTCCCAGGATGTAACTGCAGTATTGGACGCACATTGTTCTGGAGGACGGATGATGGGCATGGAATCCATTCCGTACTTCGCTAACATAGACAAGACTATTGCGCTCAATGTGAGCACTCTGTCAACTGCACAAGAACAGGACGGTACTATGAACAGAGTAGTCTTTTACATTCAATGACAACGACATCCTGACAAGCATGAATGTTGCAGTGAACCTCGCCCTGTCATAAGGCTTCTTAAACATTGGAATAAACTTACCATCAGAGATGGCATGCTTTTCAGAGTCAAGAGAGACAATCACGTGAATAAAAAGCTGCATCAATTCATTGTCCCAGATGCTTTGAAACAACAAGTGCTTCATGGTCGCTCTAGGACACTTTTTTTTGGCCAGACAAGGTTTTTTTTAAACAGGTATGAAACGTGACAGCGAATTTGTGTATGCGATGTATTGTAGGCAAGACTCCTGAACCGAAAGATTGTGCTCCTCTTAAGAACATACACACCTCTGAGCCGATGGAACTCATCTGCATCGATTGATGGACCGCTGAGCAGGATGAAACAAGAGTGTCGATGTTCTGGTATCTACAGACCATTTTACCAAATTAGCCTACGCTTTCCCCTGTAAGAACCAGTCCGCGAAACAGGTTGCTCATTATTTAGGAACAGTCTCTTCTGTGTCTACGGATTCCCTAGGCGTGTGCATTCAGATCAAGGTCTGAGTTTTGAGAGCAAATTGATGTAGTTGCTGGAAACGGCAGGTATTAAGAACTCGCATACCATTCCTTACCATCCAATGGGAAACGGAATCACTGAATGCTTTAACACAGTGGTTCTCAACCGGTGGGGCGCGCCCCCCCGGACACTCTTGCGGGGGGGGCGCGAGTAGGCTACAGGATGGGAGCAAAAAAAACAGAAAAAA
>JAZGTI010015396.1:0-13444 GCA_036877585.1 Botia kubotai
CTGTTAAAGGTTCTGTCTGAAAAGCATTAAGCTTTTTGCTAAAGGTCACACTTATGGCAAATGCTGATTGGTTATTGAGGATAATTGCTTTTAGAAGCGGAGAGGCCCCGCGCAGCATTTCTATTCCTATTATGCATGAAAACACAAGACCTTCACAAACGGCAAATCATTTATTGAGTCATGCAGCACGCATGTAGGAGTGCCTCATGTGGAGCTCTCCGGGGTTCTGAAATCAGGGCGAAGGCTGAAATGTCAAGGGTGCTGATCTGCCTGTGCTAAGCTGAGCGGAGCTGTCCGTGGTTCTGAAATTAGCAGGAGGCTTTACACTGCGTCGTGTAATGATGCTGTCCGTGGTGCTGATGAGAACTGTTGCTGTGGGCCTGCATGACGTTCCTCTAATTTGGCCCAGCTGTGGATGGAAGCTAATATGCATAGAAACGCACACAGGCTGTCAAAATTTCCATACTTTTATAGCATGTGCTGAATTCTATAAAGAAGGTTGTGTGGGTAGGCAGAGGCCTAGTAAAAATACGTCCACAGGCCTTTATGCATGGCAAGGTGTCACACTTCAAAATCTCAGCAGACTTGGAACATCCTCCAGTATGTATTGCCAGAAAGGAAGTATGTACTCCGTGTTGCATTGTTTGTCCTCTGTATTATATATTCTGACTGTTTAGACAATCTACCTGTTTAGTGTACTGTGTTTTGCACACAGTGGGATGCAAGGAAGTGTGCATGTTCTGATGCAGAGGTGCAGCCGTTAATGCGACGCTTATCCTCAGTATTAGTTCAAACATTGCCACTGTATTTTTCAAACCATCTTATATAATCTAACACAGACCCAGTTTTTACCCAGTAGAAGTCAAAGCAGAAATACTCTTGCTTCTATGAGCACTCATTGCCTGTCTGTTTGTAGTTTATAGTGTGGAAATGTCGACCACACAGTCGCTGTCTATCAGAGCTTATATAATTACATTCTGACCTTGAGGCTATAGTTATTTCTTTTTTTCTCTACCTCGCTTTTACACATACAGTGAAAGAAATCTGATAAACAACTCATATTCTCCTGCTTTTGGAGGACTGACCTCATCAAGTAACACTTTCTCTGTGTTTTGTAAGTCTTGAGTGTAGAGCTCTGTGGGTGGATATAAAGTGCTGACAAACATTCCTCTGATTGACTGAATCATTAAAAACAGCGTGCGAGTGCCGCCTGCCTCTGTGGTTTGAAATAATGAACACCCTCTCCTCTCTTCCTCAAATTTAAGGAGTTTTGTTTGCCTGAGTGCAGAAACCGATCTGGCGCTGGCTCATGGTGAAACATGGAGGCAGGATATTCCAACAGTAAGACTTCTTCAGTTACATTTAGCATGGAATCATCTGGCTAATTTAATGTCAGGTCAGTTTGGTCTTTGGTCTGGGATCTAATCTCATGCTAATTCTGCAGTAGACCTGCAGTAATTGGTTCAGATGTGCGTCTGAACTGGGCTGCTTGGCCACTTGAGCAGTGTTCCAAAACTGCCTATGCAGGGAACTGTTTTCTGAGGGCAGCATCCGTACTGTCATGAGACCTTATAAGTGATTGATCTGCCGGTTTGTTGGTTTTGTTACACTGACCCAATGCAATGCAGTCTGGGATTTACTTCACAAAGAATACAAGAAATGGCCCAGCTAACAGGGAACATTCTCAGAATGTTGGCTAAAGTAACGTTAGCAGAATGTTTTTAAAGTTATTTATCAAAAATGTTTAGTTTGAAAAGTTTGAATATAAAGTTTGAATATCGTTTATATACCAAGCAATAACATTTCACAGCATCTAACAAACTGGACGTTTTGAACGAATTTTAATGTTTTTGTTAATAATGGAAACTTTCTTAGAACCTAAAATTGGTAGCTGGGGCTGCCTTAGAATGTTGCTAAGCAACCTTACAAGACTTTAAAACAGCATAAATGTATATATAAAGAATATGTCTTTTCTTTGGGGCAGTAAAATACTCCACACCTCTATTTTAAATAAAAAAAACATACATTAAACACATTTCAACTGTTTGAAACTATCTAAACATCTGCTTTATCTCTCTCTCTCTCTTTATCTGCTTGACACAATCAGTGCATGAAAGAAACCTTTTCTGTTTGTATGTTGAAGGAAATGGAAAGGCCGGCCTCATACAGCTCTTTATTTCATTCCTGAATTCTCAAGGAAATGTTATAAAAACATTGATGGATCTGTGTTAGTCTTTCATTCAAAGCTTGTGTCATCTAATTAGTGATCATCAACAGAATAAGATTGTTCCGCTTTCAATAAGCCATTGATTTTTAAGGTTCCTAATAGAAGAACATGGGTTTAACTAACATCTTCATTATTACATCCTTTATCGTTGGTAACAAATGTTTAGAATTTTCGAATTGAATTTTCGTGGTATTTACTTTAAAAATTAAGTGTCGCAAACTTAGACATTATAATCATTTGTCTCATTGTTTAATATAGTGAACTGAATGTTTATGTAGTTGTGCAGTAGAGCTACACACACATTCCTCTCATTGTACACAGCTATGCCCTGACAACAAGATATTGGATTTTAGTCTAAGCCAAGTCGAATTTTAGATAAACCAAAAAAACAAAGTAGCAGTTTTACTTTAACCTCTTCTTCTATATTACAAAGATTTTCTGTTTATCTCACTGTTACGTCCCAGGGACTGTAAGACTGTAAGTCACTGGTTTAGGACTAACTCGATTGCCTCATAAATGTTGCTTAGAGATGAACAAGCTAAAGTATGTGCTAGTTTGTTTTGGCTCATGCACAGACACTCAAATCTGCAGAAAAGTAAAGTAAGGACAAAAATCTTATCAGAAATGACCTAAAGTTCATGTAAAATAAAGGTTTAAGCTGTCAACAAAATACGAGCACAACCCATGAATGCTCTGACAACATGGCGGTGAATTTTTTTTAATTTATGGATTTTACCCTCATTACCATGGCAACTTAAAACAATGAGAATGTGAAACCTCTTAGTGTGTCTCTGGGATTTTCCGCAGTGTCGTCATAGTTACCGAGGAGAGACACAACAAGGCCGGTCAGTCATAGCACAGCAACGTGAAACTTTCATATCACGCTCGGAAAAGGGGCTTTTGAATCCCTGTTTTTTCCTGCAATGTAAATGTGTTATGAATACAAGATGGATATGAAGATAGATTTTCACAAGCAATTTCATCACATTTAGGAGGAGCATGAGATATGAAAAGTTGTTTCAAAAATAGTTACATATCTGTGAGCCTTATGCGCTGTTAAGTGTGTGTGTTTGGCTGTGCGGTGTGGGAGTATTTTGTTCTTTCTGCTTGACCTGCTTTTTCAGGAGAGAGAGAACGAGAGGGCAATTTATCAGTATATAGAAACTTAACATATTAAACACTACAAGCAAATCCGGACAAGTGCACACTGCAGCATTGTTTCACAGTAAATATTTGTGTTTGCTGAAAACTTGTACCTGCATTTTCCTGTCAAGTAAAGTCTTAAAGATTGCAGGAACGCAGTGTACCTGAAATCCCCGAAACGGGGGCTTTGCAATCACCTGCCAGGGCCATGTACTAATGATTAATGTAATTGTGTTGATTATTCAATGATTTGTGGTATTACAACAATGACATTCTCTGTCATTGGTTATGTCTGGCAGTAGATTTTGATGGTTGCAGTCCCTCATCGCCTGCAGGTAGTGAATGGCGAGATTCAGACAGGGCTTATGGACTCCATGGAGACCGATTCCAGTGTCTGAAACTGGGTTAAAGGAATACTTCAGTCTAAAATGAACATTCTGACATCATTTACTTACTCTTACTCGGTGACTTTCTGCTTTCATGTGCAACATGAAAGGGTTATTTATAGCAGAATGCTTAAGCTAGTCTTTCCATACAGTGCAAGTGTCCGAGGTTGTCAAGCAAGAAAATCGGTGAATAATTACTTACATTTCAGCTTGTTTTTGGCTCCATGTTGTTGTATGACTTGAAATATAGTGCACAAGGGGTATAGACTATTTTTAGCTTCAATGCTCCTGGTCCCCATTAATTTTTCACTGTTAAAAGAGATGGTTGAAACAGTTGAAACAGTTCAGATGTTTTGCTAAACGTGTCCTCTTGTGTGCTACAAAAGAAACAAGGTCATACAGGTTTGGAACACATTGAGTAAATGACAGAATTTTTATTTTTGGGCCCCTTTAAAGAGGGCACAGGAAGTTCATACTCCACTTTGGTATGTTTTCAGTACTGCTAGTCTGTAATATCAGCAAGACCGATTGTGTTTTGCTTTAGCTCTCTGCTGATCGAGGATATAATTGTATTTTCATGGACGTTAGCCCTGTTTTACTGTGGTAATAAGACACAACGTTAGCATTAGACTAGCGGTTTTGTAAACACTTCAGCCGTGATCCGGCACGTTTACGAGAGCATAAATGAGAACGTACCGATTCTCATTAAAATAAAAAACTTTTCGCACTCAGGCGAAGATTTAACAGATTCCGGTTTGTTTTGAAGTTCTGGTCTAGAGGTTAATGGTTTTTGTTTGGCTGTGCCGCGCCGTGTTATCGTCGCCTCTCGCTGCATCTATATTGTTGGGCGTGAACAGGAGACAGAGCTGAAGACCTTAATTAACTCGGCCCTAATTGTAGTGATTATCAGGACCTCAGGAGGAAGTGAACAGGAGAAGAGAAACCGAAAACTCGTGATTTTTGTGATCGTTTTACCTGATATGAAAAGGCGTAAACCGAACGTCACTTTGCTTTCAATCTAGCAGAAACAGCTTCAAACTCTTTAGCATTTATCAAGTTGTGTGGACAGATTTATACCGTATACAGCATTTGCTGTATTTCAATAACTTGACAAATATCAGGTGGAAATTGCCAGAGATCAGAATTCCAATATTGTCATAATAATGCGGTATGTTATAATATACCTGAACTCTGCATTTAATAATCGTGTTTTATTTATATGAAGCAAAACTTTTATGACATCACTTGTAAATTGTATTACTTGTGCTTTAAATATGGGCTGTAAATAATATTAATAATAATCTTATCAGCATGGCAATAGTCTTATAGCCATAGATTACTGCTTGTGCATTTATTCCATTCGTTGGCTTCACCCCCATCTCCTATTATAATGGCTGCTGTGCCCTTAATAACAATAATAATGATAATGAGCCTATGATTATTGTTGTTATTATATTGTTGCTTGGTGTCAGGATATCGACTCCACATCATGATTAAAGAATACATCAGTGCTACATTGTATCGATTTTTTTCATCCCAGAAGCCCAAGTTTTACATTCTGAATCTTTCAGTAATTCAGACTTTAATTCTGGACAGAAAAATGATATTCTGACTGAACTTTTGGTCTGAGTGTGATCACACGTGTGTTCTTAAAATATGAAGTTTAAAAGGTTTGTCTGCTTAATCTAAGTGGCAGATTGATTCCCTGACCTGCTCTTCTATTCTGTGTCTGTAATGATTCTCATATGTCTCTATCAGGCTGGCATTTCCCTGTGGGATATATGTGATCGTGTGTATGTGTGTTTGTCTCACCGAACCCTGTTGATCTTTAGCTTAGCATGGCTTGACTAGCGGCTTGATCGATTTAGAACAGGCTGTGCATATCAGACGACAGAGAGAGAGAGAGAGAGAGAGAAAGAGAAGAAACAGGAAAGAACAGAGTGAGATTGAGGGACACTGTGTTTTAAAAGCTGACGTAAGATGAGTAGAATGTCTGTAATTAATTAGTGCCTGTCATGTACGGTAATGACAGTGTAGGTAAAAACTAAATTTACAGTAGGTTCAGTTAAATGCAGTTAAACTCTTACACTGTTCAAAGAGAGAGAGAGAGAGAGAGAGAGAGAGAGAGAGCTGAGAATCATTGTGAATGGTGTGTGTGTAATTTAAGCACAGTAAAATGTGCTTTAACATTAATCAACAATTAATTAAGTCAGAAATATTATTTAATATGACTGAATGACCGAAGAAACACTGTGTAACAGGGTGCAGGTTAACACTTTTTACAGTTCTACTATTACACTTCCTTAATGTGTTGCGTTTTCACTATATCCCTGTTATTTAATATTGAATTGAATTCCTGTGTCCAAGTAATTCATATTTCAGTTGTTTGTAAAATTGTGTCAGAAACCAGGCTCATTGATTCGATAGACCATTAGCTGTTTCCAAAAACAGAAAAATCCTGCATTTACAGGTGAGGAAGGTAGGCATCTGAATCCAATGTTTACATGTAAACGTATACATTTGGCAGATGTTTTAATTCCAAATGACTTTTGAATGAAAGTGCATTCAGTTTTGTGTGTGCAGTTTACCAGCTGATGAATGATCAAAGTATTGCAGCTGAAAAAGTATTTGAAAGAAGTTAATTCATTTATAAATGTCAAATTTTTTCTTTATTTTAAATAATTTTAATTAAAATAAATGTAATTTAAATTCATTTCTGAATTGTAGAGAAGCATCGTAGTTAAGACATATCTGCTTAGTTATCACTATTAGACCATCTGAAACCAGTTTCTGAAACCAGTTTCAAGATGCACATTCACACAAGATACTGTCTGTGAAGTGACACTGAGTGACTAGGCAGCTGTGTTTGGTTTCTGATTCAGCCGTTAAAGGAGGAGTTTATGATTTTTGCAAGAAAATAATATTCCATAAAATAGACATAAATCCCCCTCTCTCTCTCTCTCTCACCCACGCACACATATATTATATGTCGAACATGACTGGGCATCCACTTGACCAGACTTAAACTCCAGAGATTTGCATTAATCATCTCTCTCAGCAATTTGAATCACCATGGCGATTACATTCTCTCTCTGCACATTAATGATCTAATATTTTATCAATGTTATGTTGCCCTAACTAAACGTAAACCGTGGCCGGAAGACGTGGTTTTATTGCGTGTAGATTTACTGTCGTTGCCTTTGTTATGTGGTCATTACCCTTTATTTGTTTATATGAAGCAGAGCAAGCCGAACTGTTGCCTGTCTGCAGCCCACCTGCTTCTCTTCATAAAGGGTTGCCACGGTAACCCCATCTCAATTCTTATCATTTTTTTTTTGCCCACATTGTTTTCAATGGAGGAATTTCATGAAATAATTTATAAACGCGATGTCACGGATCGCAAACGTCGCGGGTTCTTGCGTGTTTAGCCTACATGTTTATCTTACGTTACAGAGGACGAAGGAAAATTGAGGAATAAGACGCCAAATGTGGCACTCGTTATAACCGCGATAAGCGTGAGGAAAACACATGGGAAACTGGTGATTGTGCGTGAGTTTGTTTGTGCATTAGTTAAAATGTCCACAGGGTCATGAGAAATGCATGCGGAGCAGAAAGAGACAGTTGTTTGCTTTTAGACTTGTGTTACATCAAACGCACTTCTTACCACTTTGAAGTGTCAGGCTTTAACCGATGGGCACCTCCTGCCCTTAAACACTCCGACAGCAGCACTTTCCGGTCTCTTCCTCCTCCCTGCTTTTCCATCTTTACTTCCTTCATGTGCTTTGTCATTTCTTGTCACTTTACAGAAATGTACCATCACTCTTTACAGATGTTTTATGCATGACAACATCGTCTTAAAGGGACAGTGCACCTTTTATACGCTATTTACTTTAACTATTTGCATTACTGTACAGACCGAACGATCATATTTGGCATCCAAGAAATAGGACTTGTGAACTTAAGAACAAATGGGGATTTTTAGAGATGTCTTTACCTCATAAGTAGACAGCAGCTGTACTTGAATGCCAGTTATGTACATAAGTTGCCTAGTTCTGTTACCAAGATGGCCGCCAGCTGACCCGCCCTAAAGGGCCTTTGTTAATTACTAACCCACATGTAGCTCTAAACTGACAGATGTCATGGCTTTCTAATCTTGTATTTCTGAGTGAACTGTTCCTTTAATTTAAATATGATTTACCAATAATATCCCCCCCCCACTTCAATTGGAAACTGAAAGAGACTGTGACAGGGGATCTGAGTATACAAGCCAGGGTGGAGTTCAGCAAGACATCCATCAGGGTTCGGCTTTCACTCAACTTTCAAACTGATGTCTGGAGTTCCGTGGTGCACAGCATTCCCAACATCCTAACTGCTGAGCTGCCAATCTCCTGCCAGCTTAAGATTCTAGCATGCTTCATCTCTTCATATAGCCTCACCCCCTCCAGAATCACCCCTCAGACTAAAGTGAACACCTGCCTGTGCTGGATGCTCACAGACATGTGGTTCAATATCACCATACTCACTCCCCACCTTTTCAGAAGTGAACAAAACGGACCAGAAGCCTTTGAAGAGCTACCTGCTTTTTAAGAGGGTACACTGACACCATCTTTTGTATAGCCTATTTATTCCACCACAGCAACCAGAAGAGGACAGGTCGGCCCTTTGAATTTCGGTTATTCCAAAGGTTTATACTTTAATCTTCCCAGCCACTGTCACATTCTTAAAACGGTGTTGCTCGAACATTATATAGCATTATGTAACATCATAAAGATAATACACAGAATTAAGGTTTCTGTTCTTTAATGCAAATTTTTAATTTCCCACTTCTCTTTAAAAGGAACCGCATAGATCCCTCCCAGATCTCTTATCTACACTAGTGAACATAAACTTAAGCTAATCGCAAGCTGCATTCAAGGGCGGCCAACTGCAGACGCAGGATATACACGGCCTCATTAATTACTTTAACCAGCTGGGTAATTACTGCAGCCATAAAGCCATCACTCATTCCTAAACTGGACTTAAAGCCTGAGTCTACAGCGCACGCACACTCACATATACCCACACGTGTACTATAGCTCTGGGCCTTAAGCTTTTAAGGTCTGACTTGATTTAAAGGGTCTTGAGTCCTGGAGGGGCGAGTTTAAGGTGACATTAAAGATTAAAGACTGAGAACCAAGTCCTGCTAAAGATTCTGTAGTGGTGGGGCACAGAATTGTGCAGGTGCGATTATCTGTGCCTGTTTTGCATAGGTGGGTAAAAAATGGACAACTGCCAGTATGAAAAATTAAGTTAAGCGAGGTTAAAACTGGATTAATGTTGGATCTGTTGACTAGCAGATATGCTAAAAATGTGCTGAGCGTTGGTACCAATACAGATACAAACATCGATCTTAAATAAAATTAAAAAAGATAAATTACGTTTTCCTGCGCGTGGCAATAATGCAGCATCATGCAGCATATAGTGTAAAGGTTTGTAAATAAGGGGAGATGTACAGTAAGCCTCATTTGCATAAAAAGGAGGTGTGTGTGTACTGAAATGAATAATAGTGAGTATATAACAATGAATATTAATGGTATTAATGGATTTAATAAAACCTAATTTAGCGTGCACTTACTGTAAGCAAAAACTACAAGATTCGATATTTTGCGAAGTGTTTACAGAATATATAAACAAATAAAATAAAAAAATATAAGAAATAAACAAAGTATGAAAGTAAACTTGAGCAGTGCAAGAGATAATATCAGTAAGTAAACTTGGATTTAGGCAGCTGTATATACTGAGCAAGTTATAAATAGCTCAAAAGCACTCAAACATTTGACATTCTGCACGTCACCCTGGCCGCAGCTGCAATGCAGCTGCAGACTCTGACCCATCAAATCTGCTGAATGAGGTTTGCGGAAAGAGTTTCATGCGCGTATGCTGTGCATAGAAGCGATTATATTAATGATGTTGGTAATTTATGAATCTGTTTACTGACAGAACCCCTTTTAGGTGAGAGAGCGAGTGAGAGAGAGAGAGAGAGAGATAAAGTCAAAGCACGAAATGCATTTGTTACAAATTAGCAGAAAACATGGAACATGCCTCATCAGCAGAGTTGTCCTCTGCTATAGGCCAAAAAAATTCAGAGCTCACGCAAACTTTTCTGCAGTGGAACATCATTTATTATGACCCACTTGTATTGATTGAACACAGAATGAATTACTGGACATTTCAATAACTGGATAAAGGAAAGACCGAGAAATTTGTAACTGAACAAGGATAACTGAATAAAGACTTATCCATCATGGCACTTTCTCCGTTTTTATCTCGGTTTCATCGCAGCCCTCGTTTCTCCTGACAGTCGGTCTATCATTCGTCCTGGTATTTTTCCCAGACAAGTTTATAAAAAGTCCGTCACTGGAACATCAGACCATAACACTGAGAAAAAGTGTCAATCAGTTTGTCGTGTGCTGGCATCTAATACACCAAATGTACTCCAGCTCTTATTTTTAATCATTCTTCAAGCTCCAGTCTGAATCTGTCAGTACACGACCTTCTGTTCTCCAAATGTGAGGGAAAATCTCTCCCACTGTGTTTTTATTTTTCATAAGCGTAGAGCGTTACATTAATTAATTACATCTAATTAACCCAGTTTTACAGATTTTCATTCGAATTAAATATCATAATCTAGAAAGATCTTTCTCTTTGCAACAGAATTATTGATACAGCGGCCTAATTTCAGCCTTAGCCAGGGAGATGTGTTTAAAATAGAAATGAAGCAGCAAAAATAGACGTGTGGTATCCAAAATTGTCATATTTGCAGAAGTTCTGCTATTCTGTGGCATTTCCTTACGGTTGATTTGCTGAACTAAACAACCAAACGAAAGAGATCTTGGGGAACTTTGTTTTAGTTTTTTAGTTTTAAACTGTTTAAATTCACTACGCAGTTGCCTTCTGTATTTAAGCGTAAAAACTATATATTAGTCAGTAACCACTTGCGATTCAGTTTAACCAGCTGTTGAATGCACAAGCTAGAGATGTGTTTTCTTGGCATTGAAACTGGACTTACTTGTTTTAGTTTAATTAGCTATAATGAAGCTCTTCGCATAGAAATACTGTAATCCCAGTTACTGCAACTGCTAACTAGTGCATGAATAGCATACATTAGCATTCCTAAATTAGCTTTCTTTTATCCTATGTGATTTCTGACAAATGTCGTAATTACATCAAATGTGAAACCATATATTCAACAGGTTGCGTTTAAATAACTGTATTCTCATATCACACATTATAGAACATTGCACATAAACGTCTGTTGTTCTTCTCATCACATTCAAAATTGCATAAAGAAACATTTACTCCCTCCATCCAGTGTGATGCAAAGCATGCTGGGAACTGAAAACCCAGCACCAGCTCTGCTGCATTAACTTTCAGCTATGATAAATGAACACAAAATGTGTTCATGTCATCCCAGCTTAAACGTATTAAGTACATTTCCGTGTGTCAAAGTGTTTGTTGATATAACACAATGAAATTATGTAGTTAAGCTTACCAAAATATTCAAGATTCGTGTCGCATTAAATCTGTTGTTTATTTATACTGTATAACATAAGCATCACAAACCCTTTTATTTGATGTACATTTGGCGTCTTATTCACAAAACTCAGGGATATTTGCCTTATAAATAACATGACAGGCAGGCGACAGATTCACTTTAATTTTCATGTCTGTGTACATGGATCATGGCTGCAGTTATTTATCACATAATGGCCAAGATGTGTATAACCGGGCGTATATCCAGACACATGCTGTAGTCAAACTCACTTTCAGCGTTTTAAAGAGCTGATTCGCGTGTCTGGATTGGAGTGCTCGAGCAAAGTATGACAGACTGCAGCATCCTTCACAATCACGCACTCAGAACTAACCCTCAAGACTGGAAATTATACAATACAATGCAAATGTAAATCAGGCACTTAAACAATGCAGACAGTGTGGGCAAATAAACGGCTTTATCAGGAGACACATTCTTAGTGCGTTCCCCTCTAAGTGTTCGGTTTAGTTATCTAACCCAATTAGTTATTAGTGCCAGATCCGTCTTCGCCTTCTGGATATGGCCCTCCAGGTACGTTAGGACTCACTGTTCTAGTTTCAGCCGGCTTTTGAACCCAAACATGTTCCCCGATTTAGACTTGTGAGCCGGAGGACTCTGACCTTGTGTTTCTAAATCAGCATCCCAAAAATCTGCAGCGCTCTGAGCCCTGATGCAGCCATGGAAACACACCACAGAACACCTGTCAGACCTGCTCCTGTTCAAACACCTGCTGCAGAAATCATAGCCTAACATCAGGGCTTCTAACGGCTCGCGTTTAACCGGAGTGCTACTATCGGAGAAAGAAAAATGTTTCTTTTAGGCTTTAAAGTTTAAGTTTTATTTTTTGAGTGCTTGCTTTACGTTTTCATGTTACCCTCAACACTCCTCAAATATCTGAAGAAGTCTCATCGAGGTAGTCAGTTCCCTCAGCGGCCATCTTAGTTACACCCTCACAAAATCTATTTATGTAGGAATTGGGCATGCGAATACAGTTCCTAGTTTAAATGAATAAAGAAAAAATCTCCAAATTTCTTGGTCAAATGTGTTATTTTTTAAACCTGCAATAAAATCTGACAGCAATGGTGTCATAAATGTTTCTTCTTTAGGTGAAATTTCGATACAAACAGTTTTAAAATCCAATTTAAACAAACTTTCCTATTTTTATAGTTGTTTTATGATTTGTCCTTTTATGTTTTTTAAAATGGTCTATCTTTTTTGTCTCTGCATCTATTAAGTTGTTTTGTTCTTAGGCATTAGTTATTGTAACGGTTAGTCCCTTACAAATGTGCAACAGTTTAACCAGAGAAAAAACAGCTCTAATAAAAAGACCATCTTAGACCCGTTTAATCTATTTGACTGGTTGTCCAAGTTTTGGATAAGCCCTGTAGGGACATCAGCACACTAGCATCTCATAACCCAACATAAGCTAGTGAATATTAATGCTAATTCTCTTATTAGAACTTGTGTAAAGGTTTCTCAGTATCTGACCAGGTTCCTTTGAATCTCATACAAGCACGGTGAGGTCAAAGGTCAGCTCCCCTGTAAGTAGATATGCCATTTTGGAGTTAAATGACAGGTAAATAATTAATGTAACATACCATGGTTTCTGGGCGTGCTCTAGGGGAACTTGTCTCCTGTATAATTCAAATTGTTAGGCCTTTTATCAAGAGAAATATCAAATATTCATCTCTGCTGGAGACCACACCACCTCACGGCTTCTAATCAGAGCTGAGGAACCACATCGATTCTGACAGCTTCTAGAACACCAACACGTATTAAAAGACAAGCCAGCCACTGCGTTATTGATGTTTAACCGAGAGGAGAATTAGGGACTTTTGGGATTTCAAATGGCAGTTTCTCTTTTAAAGGCTGTTATCTGTGTTCTTTGTAGCTGAATGGATAAATATGGCATCCACAGACCTCCAACAGTATTTGGCTCTCATCATAGATTACTCTGAACTTCCTCGGGGCGCCAAAATTTCAGTATTCTATTAAATTCACAGTTTTTGAGAACATCAGAACATTATTTGCTTCTGGAGAATAATCTGGTTTGGTAATTAGTTCAGGATTTAAACACAAATAGTGATTCCCTAGCTAATAATTTTAGGTTGTAAGAAC
>JAZGTI010015397.1:0-13444 GCA_036877585.1 Botia kubotai
ATGCATACCGAGGGAGAGAGACAATTTATGAACATGCCCTGAGGCCATCGGAATTCGGTTTATATCTTCTACACCCATCACCCCTCCTAACCCCACACACACTGAAATTTTCCTTCTTCATCCACACGCCTTTAATATTTAATCAA
This sequence comes from Botia kubotai, assembly GCA_036877585.1. Lineage (NCBI taxonomy): Eukaryota > Metazoa > Chordata > Actinopteri > Cypriniformes > Botiidae > Botia > Botia kubotai. The sequence goes on from JAZGTI010015397.1 coordinate 147, forward strand.
GACAACAGATTCACAAATGATGTTAGTGAGAAAGCATGCTGGATCATATTGTCTGATCCGGTGTGTTGTCCTTTGCTTGCTATCAATTACAACTTTGACTCCCAACTAAGTCATTTGCACTGGATTGGTAATTTGATTTCGGGGGCTCTCTTCTGATTTTCCTTTGCCATTTATTTAATTTCACAGGCCCCCATCAGCAGACAGCACATGCTGAGACCCCTATTTCCCAGAGCTAATCTCAGCAGCCTGGATTAAAACTTGAGGGCCATTGCCTCATTTCTTTGTCACTATGACGTTTTTAGTAACTTGTTATTCGACCTGATAATTTCAAAATGTTTGCTCTTGGCATTAGGGAGACACTTTGTGATGTCACACTTTTCAGTTCAATAATTATTCCTCAGGATCCTTTCTCAGGATCTTTGTGACAAATAGCACAGTTGTGTGTGTGTGTGTGTGTGTGTGTGTGTGTGTGTGTGCGTGCGTGTGATATACATTAAAGTCTTCTCTTAGTTGGATGCTATAATGAATTTTATATAGATACTTAGAACTGTATATCATCATTTTGCTTTTGAATATAATCTAATTGTCTTTCAGTTACACACCTGTAGATGAACATTTTGCATTTATATTAAATACCTTGGCAAACATTAACAGTCCACCATTAGATTCAAAGAATCACTTGGCAGATTAATTGTTTATTCCAATTATAAGCATTAATAATTGTAACTAATGAACATCGGCATCTTATATTGCAGTTGCTGCCATAATACAACAACATTATGCAAATGAATGCTGTGTGGGGCAGTAATTTTATTATGGTTAAGGGTTTTTTAGATCACCCGTTACACACAGTAATGTGTGTCTTATCCCTTGACATATTGCTTTATTACAAACTTTGAGGCATCCGCGGTCTGCGCGCATATACGAAAACAGCCGCCCGTACCCGCACAGCACATTTCCTTACACGTTTAAATGGCAATGCAAACAGTTAGTTGTTGCCGGTGGACTGTTATAGGTGAGTAAATTTTATTCATTCTCAACTAGCTAAACACAAATTAAGAATCCAGTACCCTCCAGGCAGACGCGCTGTGAACCTCCGTTCTGATGTAACAGAACTGCTGTCACCGTCCCAGCGTGCTGATGGAGAATTAACACAGACGGTTTGATTGAAACGCGGCCACTGGAGGATTTGCAAGAAGAAACACTAGAGTGCAGTGAGCTAATGAAGAGTATTAAGCGATCAAAGTCTGTTTGTAAAAACCATTATCATGCAAAGCTATTGTTACTACAAATGTTTAATAAATCAGTATTTTTTGGCTCCTTGGAAGACCGTAATTCAAGTATTGGACTGGTGCAAAGAAATATGGCTGCGGTTTTAGGGTTTAAAGAATGTGCATTAAGAAATTTTGGCTCAGCAGAGTTAAGCTATTGTAAAATGTAATTAATATGCAGTACATCAAACCCACACCTGTGAAGGTGTCCGCACATTCAACACGCATACCTGAACCGTGTCTTCCTATCAGTGATGTAACAGACAGATTCATTGTTTAAAAGCATTTTCATTACATATTGTGTCGTTAATGTAACATCCTCTGTGTTCAGCTGGACAGGGCACAGCTTACTGTAACTGTAAGAAAAGCAGAACAATCGCTTATAATGATGCCAGTTATTTGCTAGAGGAAGTCTTTCATCTTATTTATCCAACTGGCAGCTCTTACAATACGTGAGTGTTTAACTGAGACTAGCTGGATGGTTGACTTCAGGCACTCCTGTTATTTATAAGCCTGTTGTTCTGAGATGCAGGTAACTTGTAATCAACATATTTAAGAGCCAACTGAACATAATTGTATTTACTGTAAAAATATTCCCTCAAGCACTGAGATACAAATAGTTTTGATTGCTAGCTAGCTTTGATTTGAAACTGCGGTGGTATTACAACATTCCCTGGTTTCAGTATCTAGGTCAGGATAAACGCATTATAGAGTCATTTGGGTGATATAGAAATGAGATACTGCACCAAGTTGCGCTGTTTTACAAATGCAGTAAAAATAGAAAACATTTCTCTTTTTTTTTAAATGACTAGAGAAATAATAAAAAAATTACTTGCATTTGCTACCCGTATCTGCTGTGGGGACGTAACGTTCCGTACAATCTGATGAGATAAGAGAGAGAAGGTTGCAGGTAGAGGAAACATCATGCCACCCTCCTTTACCACCCTACGGAAAACCTCCCCTTACCTAAACCTCCCCCCACCCTCAATAAATAAAAACAGACTTAAATGTGTTTGCGGCATAATAAGATGCAGTAATTAATGCCATCGATTCACATCCATAAGGATCCCAACTCGGGGAATCCGATTACTTTTTATCACATTTCAAAACTCCAAGTTAGTTTCAGGAGCCCGTAACTCGGTTAGTGTTGGGCTGGAGAGGGAATGAGGCGGCTGCCGAGCTTGATTGATGAGAATGCAGCCGGCAAGCTATTAAAAAACCAGGAGCTTTCAAATCTCAGACAATGGCTATAAACATATTCTGAGAGCTGCATCCAAAACGACTCCTTCAGAGAGCGAAAACCGCTCATAGCTGTAAAGCCCAAGTTTATAGAATGTTCAATACACGAGTTCACAATATCATACCCGTCTTTGCTATCAGTTATATCAGTGACAGATTGACCTTGTGTACGTATAAATTGTTTCTGTTGGCCCTATTGTTATTGGGGAATCTAGAATGATGGGTTCAATGTAAAAGAAGCGTTATGAAGAGGGTGATGACATTTTAATTATTAAGCGATCAAACGAGGTTCACAGTTAATCGCTTGATGACGATACTGGCTCGTTGGAGGCATTATGGGGTTTTTGAGAACCGTTGTGATTGTGTAATTATTGGGAGGCTGTTTAAACTCGATGCATTGTGAATGTTAATGGGTGAGCAGAATAAAAGGTACATGGGATGCATGTTAATAATTACAAAGATGATAAATGATGGCATGATGAAAGAAAAATGTGTGCGGTGGGGAGTAGCTTAGTCTCAGTTACTGATTGTATTGCAGTTGCTTTCCTATTATATTTAGATTAGGATGGCACCAGTCATGGTCTATATGATGCACGGAGGCTACGGTTTAAAACAGCAGGTTTTGCACACTCCAGTACGCTTATTTTAGTGAAATTAATAGCACGGCTATCTAAAATATCGCCTATCATATTTTATTAAGCTTTCGCTGAACTGGGAGCTCAGCAGTGCATTAATGAGGGTCAGAAGCAGAACTGAGACACTGTCATCCATTGCCCAAGACAATCCAGCATTTAGCATACTTAAACCTATTCTCCTTCTGAATAACATTTATAGCAGGCACTTACTGCGCTGTAAGATGTCTGTTTCTGTTTGGGAAGTTTATGACTTCGTAATAGATTTATTGAGGATTTGTTTTCTTCATTGTTATCTTTGATAGCAACGGACCACAAGATCCTCCCATATTACTGTCCTGCTTCTAGTAACTTTTTCCGCAAAATATTGTCTTGGGCTCTTCGGAGAGGTGTGCAGAGAACGTGCCTTGGAAAATAGTGAGCGCTCCCAGCAACAACAGCTGTTTGCAAATGATCAAGTCCTCGGAAAGGGATGTGTATAATATTTTATGGGCCAAATGGGATTGTTGGCTTTCTTTATCTCTTCTTCTTTGCTTCCTTTTTATCTATCAGCGACTTCCTTCGGTTCTGTCTGTCTCACTTCCTGTTATACCTCATTCCTAGGGTTTCCATATGCTGTTTTTTTTTCTTGTTAGCTTGTTAAAAATGGTTTCATATAAGCTTACATAGAGTTTAGCACAAATGGAAAGACTAGAACTATGTTCTAATTTTGTCATACACAAAGTGCACTGCAGCAGTTTAATTAAACTGAACGCAATGTCATTTTTCCAAGTATGCAAATATATGAAGTTGCCATGAACTGTCCGTTTTGAAGAATATATATGCTGGGTTTTAAATCTCCCCAAAGCCAATATGGCTGTAGTGTCTTTCCTCAAATGTATACAGTTTTCCACATCTGCAGGGTATCCAGCCTTAAGACGCATTAAATGCACAAAGCCAAATTTTTAAACCCTAAGGCTGTGTTGTTATATAAATTGTTTTTTTAAACAGTATTGAAGAAAGGTTTGATACTGTTCAGTACTCTGCAGTAAAGATGGAAGAACGTATTTAGCTACCCTACAAGCTTGTGACCGACAACAGCTAACTACATTGAGGCTATTTAAAGGTTTGAAAATCCAGTTAGTTCCGCAAAAGATAAATAAGTTTGGAACAACTTTAGGAGTAGGTAACAGTTTTCAGTTTCAAGTAAACCATCCCTTAAAGCTGGTTGCTGTGTTTTGGTCCAAGCTGATGTGCCATGTTCCAAAAACCAGCATGACCTCCTTCGGATGATAATATTAGCTCAGAGATGCTTTGTTATTGGTCTGAGGTGGCCTACAAGTTCACATTAGCTAATAACCATCTTGGACCAGCTGGAAACCAGCTGCCAGAAGTAAAAATCACTTCTGGTGCCCTTAGGTGCTTATAATAAAGATGTTCTTGTGATGAAATGCCAAAGAAAGCCATTGTTGGTAGAGATTAGGGTTTATCTGTAACTTGACTACAAAGTTAATACTGTACTAAGTGTACATTTCAAACTATTAAAAAGAACTTCTCTGCCTGCAAGAGCCCTTCTAATTAAATCTGATGCTGTTGATAGGAAAAATGAGACCAGGGTGACTATTTCTGTAGAGGCTCCTGAGATTGTCGTATGCAGCTATCAACACTGTGTCAGTGGGCTTTAAGTGACACTTGTGCAATAGAGTCAGTCAGTTATTTCAGGTTGAAGGAACAGCTATGGCAGCATTAGGAGCTGTTTCAGGTAGGCACTGAAGGCATGGCACGAGCAGATGGTATTCGTGACTACACCCTGGACTTGGCAAACAGAGCCGCCTTCAGAGTGCACAGTGCCAGGTGCTGCTTCCAAGTATTAATTTAACACATAGCTTCTAATAGAAAGTCATTAATTACTTACAAACAGTAGAGTGGGTTATGTGTATGTAAATATTCAAACCCAACATTTTGGTCTTGGAAGAATTAAATGAGACATGTGTGAGTTCATTTTTAAATTTGTATACTTGGTATCCCAGCAGATCTGAGTACAGTTTGAAACTTTTGGGGCTTGTGAGATGTAAAACACATTACATTACCTAAACATTTTCTCAGGAAAAACAGAGAATCAAGGACAAGTGTTTTTATTTTTTATCTCTATGAGAAAGAAGGAGATAATATTGTTCATGAGTGTTTTAGGGTGAGGAGTCTAAAGGTACCGTAGGCAGTTTCGGAGTGGCTAGCAATAGCAAGCTAGCTTTGAAAGCATAGGATCTCACCCTCCCTTCAGAGCAATCTCAAAAGCCACGCCTCCTCCGAAACGCACAAACACTCTGATGACGGAAGATTGTGCGAGCAAGGTGCGTGGAGGTATGCAAATACATAGTTTGACAGGCAATAGGACACCCTGTCATTGCATTCGGACTGAAGGCACTTAGTAATTGCTATCAGGATGTGAAGAGACTTTCAATCAACATAAAAAAAACTCCTCACCTACCCTGCCTATAATTCAATCCAGATTTCTTACAAATTTGTTTTGTGTATCACAAAGCATGTTATTTTTTCCACTTACTAATACACATAAAAGAGAGAAAGGAATAATGGAGAGATGAGGAGAAACTGGTTTTGGAAACCATGCCACTCGGATTCAAATATGAGATGCCCATATGAGCACCACAGCTTTGTGTGCAAGAGCACATGATCTAACCGCTAGGCCACAGTTTCAATAATGTCTTTTTACTTGTTCTATATCTCTTTACCATTAGTTTTGTACTTTAATGTCATGTTTTGATACAGATTGTCATTACAAATAAATTGTTGTAAGTATTATGAAATATTAATTATTTTAGTGCGGTTATATCTTAATATAGCAGAGGATTAGTGGAAGCATTCATACTTTTTAGTGCTGCAAATTTTGAGCTTTACATAGTAAACGGTGAAGCTGGTGCAAAAAACGATTGACAACATCATTTTGAGACCAGAGATGTAAGACGTACGAAGGCATTTTGGAGGTGATTTTTCATCTCTTAACCACAACATGTTTAGAGATCTGGCAAGTTGTCGTGTTATGTCAGGTCTTCCTTTTGAAGAGGGTTTGCTGAAGAGAAAGGTCAGGAAAAGAGAGTTTATATAAAGATGTGGACAGCTTTTAGCCCTCGGCTTGGCTTTAATTCCAGCCAAACATACAGTCACAGTCAGGCAACACTTCTTATTTACTTCAGCAAGACTGAGCACTAGGTCTGAGTAAGAGCTATGAGATTTGTTCAGTCAAGGGCTCTGACTAACCAAAAACCTCAAAAAATGCCTCAGGTGGGCACACAGGCTCAGCTCTCGCCCCGATACTGCAGAGCCTTCGTTTGAACGTTTGTGTTTAAACATTCACATGCCACAGCTAACAATTTTAGGTTATAAGAATGTTTCCCTAATGTTACTATTAAGTAATAAGAACATTGGTTATAGGAAAGTTATTCAAACCTTTTAAATTTTGTAACGTTTGTAACTAATAACTTTCAAATAATGTTTTTGATATGTGATATAATGTTATAAAACATTCTACTAATGTTTATTTTAGTTTTACATTCTACTAATGTTTACTAATGTTCCGGATACTTTTAAGAATTTTTTTTATTTATTTTAGAATTTTTTATTTTATTATTCTTTTTAAAAACTGGTATGTAACCATTTGGATGCACCATTAAGTTGTGATTCAGAATTTGAATCTAACTATTGAATCTAAACTATTATGAAAGCTTGTGTCTACACCTAAACAGTTCAGATTGCTTTGTTTTTTTTGTTTAACCTGCATGTTACCATGATCTAGCTGATATCCTGTAAGCATTTTAATTTCTCAACCTGCAAGCACCCTCGTTTTATCTTTAGATCAGAGAATCTCCTTGCTTTTCTTTAGGGGTCTCTCAGGTAATTATGCCCCCTTTCCAAATCGCCCTGTTAATACTTATTTAGCACACGCATTCTATAATTAACAACACCCCCACCTACTCCATATCTTACTCAATTTGCAATCAAAGGCTGATGCCTGGAAAGTTTTTAATTGTACCCATGGCGATGATTTACGGCTGGTAATTACATTCTACTTTACCCTCTGTAATGCTAGCATTATTCCCAGGTGTGCTCAGAGTTAGCGGCGCAAGCTAATTCAGCGCGTCTCATATACAAAATGAGCAACGCGCCATTGGCCCTGCGCACACTTCTATGCAACAGAGGACTGGTTAATATGTGCACCAATTATTTCCACTTTGAGCGTTTATGGGCCTCCAGTGGGGGGTAGGAAGATGCCACGGTATTGTAATACAGTACAATCACATTACACGAAACATCCCTAATGCGGGTAAACATGGAGCAATTTATTGGTTATGCGATACTGCCTATTTCAAGACCAAACCACACAGATGCTGACTGGAGGTACTTCTGCAGCACGCATGTTGGCTATGCTAATGCTGTTGTGGAAAGAGCTTATATATGCTATGACTAATAAGCATTATAGATGTAACGGCTTTGGCTCTCTGAATCACAAACTCCTCAACTGCCAATTTAATATTAATACTGAAGGAAGGCAAATTATAGGTGACTTAGTGTTCCCTGTATTGGTGAACTACCAGAGCGTGTACTTAACTGACAATCATAAATTGAGTGAGATTTTTGGTCTGTATTAAGTGTACGTCTCGCAGTAACGCAGAAAGGCAGTGAGTGACGCTAATTTTTCGTTGGATGCCTCACTTTGTAGATGGCTTTGAAAAATGTCTTTAATATATCTCACTGGTAGCACACTGTTTGATACCTCGCCCAACCAAAATATAAAAACAAAAAGATTCCACGTATAAATAAAATAAATCTTATCTAGGTCACCTTTATGTTTTTTGTATGGAAATGAGGCTGTGTTGCCGCAATAGGAGTATATTTTGGCCCACTCTAACCAATTAGGCAGCGCTCCTGAGGAGAACTGTACACAATTGCTGCTACCTAATACCAAGAGCCAGCTTCTGGAGAAGAGTTTTGGATACACTGTGTAATTGTTAGAAAGCGTATAAGAAAAAAAATAGAAACCAAAAATAGGAACTAAACATTATATAAAGCAGCAATCCCTGTCCATTCTTCATTTTATTTTAATCGGTTTCAAATCGATGAATTAAACTAGTATAATATTTTCAAATGCAGATTTTTTTTTAAACCTTACAGTTTGGGTCGCTGTGAACACTTTGATTTTTTTTATGATTCATACTTTTGATTTTCTTCAATGGGTAAACTATATATTCAATTTACAGATAATTAAATGTTTTGTAAACCCCTCCCCCTAGCCCACCCAAACAACGTGTCAGGTAGGATATAGGATAAGTTTGAGGCATTAAAACAGTACAGAATTTTAATTTGACATAAAAGCCATTCAACATGTATTACCCTTGCCAACAAACTGGCAAAACCGCCTCCCCCCTCTTTTGTTTAACACATCATCACTATTGTCATTAAATCTCTGATCGTTTATCATCATAAAAAAACGAGTTTAAGAGGAAGGAAGTGAGAGAGAGAGAGAGAGAGAGAGCAACAGAATGCATGGAATGAGCAGATTAGCAGAGATATTTTTCAAGATTCTGTGGAGCTCTCAGATTTGTCAGCAGAAGAACAGATACAGCTCTATCAATAATCCATGGCATTGTGTATTTCCCAACTGATGCTATTATACTGCTGTGGATGACAGCCTGCCTCAACTCCATCTTCCCCTCCGCCGGGACCCGAATCTCATAAACTGCTCTCAACACAGACATCTCATATAAAGGGTAATAACTCTAGCCAGTTAATACTACAGAATTATCTGAAAAGTAGAGCAATGAACCCTCTATAGAAGCTGGAGGTTGAAGGCGTTCTTTAAATGCGGTAGGCGACTAAAACTAAAGGAGGAGCAGAGGACTTTGACAAATAATACTGTTTGGATTGGATTAAAGTTTCGAGGGAGGTTTCCTGTGCAGGAAGGCAGCAGTTAAAGGAGCAGTTCAGCCAAATAAGAAAGATCTTATTATCATTATTTACTTCCTTTCATTTAGTTTCAAACTTGTATGCTTTTTTGTATGGAGGATGTCCGTGCTGATCTTTATTTATATAATGAAAGTGAATAATGACCAAAAACAATAAAAGACGCCATGAAAGTACCATAGCATTGGTCCACACAACTTAAGCTTGACCCTATAGTCTTCTGAAGCAGCCATGCAACGACAGAACAAAAGTTTAGGATGTTTTTCAATCTTCCATGGCTCCCAAACTAAATATCAGCCTGTTTGCACAGAGGTATTAAAGCCAAAGGATTCAGAAGAACTGGATTATGGACTTCTTTAATAGTGCTTTAATGGTGCTTGAGAGTCCCAACTTTCATTGTATAAGAGAGAACTGCAAGAATATTCTGCAAAAATTGTTGCATGTGAAAAAGTAACTCATTTTTCTCACAGTTTCAAAACTATAACAGATTGTTGATTTAAATTGTTTAAATTTAATTATATATTTGAATTGCAATGTTTAATTCCTTTAATCAAAGTGTGTTTAAGATTTAAGCATACTTGACATGTGTGAAAATCATAAATAGATACTTTGTCAAGATGCTTTAAAGATTTCGTATTTTTTTGTTCCACACAAATGCTGTGAAAAATAATTACTGCGCTAAAACAATTCTCTTATGCCGCCCCTTTAGTTTAGACAGAAACAATTAAGCTTAATTGCATAATGGCTGACATCATTAAGTACTGCCACCCCCCAACACAAACAGCGCAGGGATTTTGAGTTAAATGACTTAATCGGTATTTACCTACAACAAAAGATTAGCCCAGTATATAGGCCTGAAAGAACATGCGTATTTAATAACCTTGCATCAATTTTGCAGTTTGCTCTTATTTGTCACTGTTAAATTTGCAGTGCCGGTTGTGTGCCGATACCAGACCGTAACTGAGAGAGACCACATCATGAACCCAGCCTGCAACGATATACAGTGTTTGCATTTCAGAGCACAATAATAAAGACCATCTGTTGGTGTCATTTGGGCTTCCTGCGCCTGTGGTTGGAGTGTCGCATGTGATATGATGGCGCTAGGACGGGGCTCATTACCGGTCTCAGCCTACAGCACATCACAGCGGTGAGCAGAATAAAAGAGAAGATGGAGCTCCGTGCTAACTGCAGGTCTGAGACCGTGCCGATGGCTACAGATGGAGGAGAGAGTGGCTGGGGAAGAGAAGAGCAGGGTGGAGGTTGCCATGGATGGGGCCCGAGGAGCAAGCAGGGATGTTGGGAGAGAAAAGGAGGAGCTCCCTGGAGTCGAATCTGCCAATTCTCTTAACGTGGGAAAGGCCTGGCAGCGGATATATTCTCTCTATGAAAGAGCCTATGAGTACTGAGTGAGCCAGACAGCATCACACACATATTTGCAAAGGTGGGACTGGAGACATGAATGCAAGAATTTAGTTTTAACATCCAAGCGGGACAAAACTATTTATTTGCTTGTAAAGTTGTCTGCTCAAGCGATTGGTAGATCACGTCTTGGAAGCAGATTAGACGTGGGGGTGGGGGGGTTCGGGGGGGACAGAATCGTGTCCAGCTTTGATTTGCTTATTATTTTAGAACACTTTTTAAGCAAAAAAGTATTTTTTTGTAGTGATTGTTAAAAGATTTTAAAGTGTTGTTATATAACACGTAATGGTACATTACAGCAACTGAGCCATGGCGGAATGGGTTTCATTAAAATGTCACAAAACTTCACTGTCAGAAAATGTCTCTGTATATCTTAAGTCTGTCTTTTATAAATATTTCAAAAGCTCGTTAAATATTGCAGAGACTAATGCGGAATTATTGGCGGTGCTTTGAGGGAACCTTTAACTCATTTTCAAAAAATTGTTCCATTTAATCCAGCCTCCCTAGTGCACATTTAAATTATGTAATAAGTTTATGAAATAAGCCGCGGACAATATGACAACAGTTACTGCAAAATATTACACGCCAGTATTTCAATGCATCAGTGTAAATAAATGAAGTTTTTCCTTAGTCATCTATTGTTGTCAGCAGGGGTTACACTCTTGAGAAATTAAACAAATAGCTTCTTTAATGTTAAATAAAACAAACTGTAAAAAGTAAAAACTGTAGCACAAAAAAACCCTCATGGGTTCTAATTATGGTAAACTATAGACATCAGAAGACATTGTATTCGTTAATGAGTGCTACAGACTACAAAGGGAATTTAAGTGCGTTTTATTAAGAACAAGACAACAGCAAAATAAAAAAATGAGATCCAAAGACATATTAAATGTGACCGTGTGCAATAAAAGAACTATATTCATAGTAAGTGCACTAATGGCTATTAAATCTCTCTTAAAAGGTCAATTTTTCATGTTTGTTTCCTAATGCTACATGAAAAGAAAGTGCTTTTACTTGTAAAGTGTGCATTTATTTATCAAAGGCAAGATGGCATCCGAATGTGTTAAATCCATTAATCATGACCCAGTCTTTATGGCATGAAGTTATAAAAAGAAAACATAAAAACACAGAACACAGAAACAGCGTTCATTTTCCACCATCATAAGATGCTCTCGTGTGCTTTTGCCTTTGTCTTTAAATAATTATGTATTTATAGGAGAGATCTGAACACAAACGGTACTATAGACAGTATTACACGTTCTATAAATATTAAAATCTTAATGTGTTTGTTAATTACCTATGAAAATAAAAAAAAGACATCCGGTCTAGATACAGATGAGGGTTCTTGGCAGCACAGCGTGGACGTGTTCTGTCACTGCAGCTTTTTGAAAGCCTCTGAGATGCTCTGCTTCTGGCCACTGATCTCAGAACTGTCTCGTGGTGTTGAATTACAGGTTAAATACATCCCAAGACACCGCAGCTCAAAAAGTGAATCTTGCAGGGCTGGATTTACTAGTTAACAAGTGTTGTGTGTGGAAAATGTTGTTCTGCTCCATTGCCAGAGGTTGGTGGGCCAATTAGCATTGACAAAGACTCCCATGTGAATAGTTTTGTGTACAGACTGTCTGGATCTCACAGACTCTGCTTTTAAGATCTAATAATGCGCTTTCATTGCACAACTGTTTCAACACATAACGAGTCAAAACTAAGCGACCAAGTAAAAGAATGGCTCTCTATGCACAGTCTGCTCTCCTCTGAAGAGAGGATTATGGCACAGACAGAAAGATTTTCAGAGCAAGAGGCCAAGAAAAATTGGATGGGGAAAGGGTTGGTTTTGTGAAAAAAAAAAAAATGTTTGCATAGTTAACTAGATGAACAATAAATATTTCAATAATTAAGTTTGCCTGTGTATTGATTATTGGTGCCTTTTGTTTTTTGCTGTTGCAGCTGTTTTATAAAAGCAATAATCCATTTGTGCACGTGAATTACAGTAATTATATCATGGTTCAGTGAGGTTTTAGGCACACATTTTGCACGGTCTTAGAAAACGCATTTCTCATGGTAAATTGTACTGTAATGCACAGCCTTTCGTGGCTTATTGCCTTAATAAAATCTTTACGATTCGGTTAAGATTCATCTTCCACTCAGAGCAAATATTGATCATTATGTCTGATTATATTGTGCTGTCATAAGTCCAGGAGCAGTTCACAGTTGCAGGTGCTGTAACATGTAAGCTGTGGTTTTTCTGGTCAGTATGTAGCCCATTATTCTCAGTCACATGCCTCTCTCTCTCTCTCTCTCTCTCTGTCCGACTATGATGATTAGTCAGATATGGTTTAGTAAGATGCCAGAAAAAAGAATATTTCTTTTAAATCATGGAAAACAATTATTATTTAAAAGAATGAATGAATTCGATCTCATTTTATAAAAATTCTCTCTAGCGGCTTTTGATTAACATATTTTTAAAGAAAGGTAACCCCAAGGGTTGTGATCAGCTGTCATCTGCTCCCCAGAGGCACAGGAAGCTCTGAACTTCCTCTAATGATGTGGCTGTCTTCTGCTCAGATCAGCGCTGCCAGGCCCCATCACTTTGCCTAATCAAGTACAGCGGAGCACCTGAGTCACAAACTTCAGAGGATTTGAATGTCTCTTTCTAAAGCTTTTAATAGGATTCCCTGGTTTTTTCATCATCTCATGCATTATTTGTAATTCATTTATTTGAAACAATAACACCTGTTTGGTACCGCAAGCATAGGAGGCAGGTATTTATTTCAACATTTTT
>JAZGTI010015398.1:0-13444 GCA_036877585.1 Botia kubotai
GGGCTTGCTTGAATAACTGTCTCTGTTTACATGGAGGAGGTGTTTGGTGTGCTATATCAAGATGCTAAATGTCTTATACTGTAGGAGTCGCACGCAGAGAGAAAATCCGACATGCTGTAGCTTCTGTTAGGATTGACTGACAGACATTGTGCTGATTCAGTATAGGGCAGTAAAGTATGTCACTTCTCCTAGACTGTATGTAAAAAAATGAATGAATATTGTATCTTTATGAACACCAAACGTGAAGTATTTTACGTCATCGTTTTCAAACATGCATGTACGTTGCATATCCTCACACAAAATCCTCACACTTTCTCCATATTGTCTGTACTGATTTAATTTTGTGTGGACTTGAAAGGTTTGTGATAATTGGTCATGCTGTTAGCCAATGGCGTTGGATTTTTGTCGTGCCAAACTTGGTGCACATGCTAGAGAAGATCTTTTGAGCAGTTCCTCACCAAAATAGTTTTGAACAAGCTGAAGACAGGGTTATGATATTTGATTGTTGACAGGCTTTGATGTTTGTGAATGCTTTTGATTGGTTAAATGGTTTCTAAAGCTCCTGTTGGTAGTGTACATCTAACCACAATCTCAGCAAACTGCCAGTGTTGTCTATAAAGCATCCATGCTTTTCATGTATTTTTAATACAGTCCTTAGGGTAAAAGAATATTTTCAGCCTTCCAAGATTCAAATACATTACCTAGAATTTCGATTTCAGCGTTATTTCTCTGCCTCCCTCTCTCCCTGTTTCTTTTTAAGTGGGTCTCACTGTCTCTCTGTCTGTGTCCCTCACTCTCTCTCTCTCTCTCAAACTGTACCAGCAAAGCTCCTTGGGGCTTGTATCCGGCTGGCATTAAAGCAGCCACGCTGAGACCAACTGACAGCTTCCAGATTAGAAAATGAAAGACTGTGAGCAAAGCAGATTCCGTTGCCCGGAAACCGCATAAATCAGCTTGTCATTGGCTGGACGGGAATGATTCAGAAGTTTGCTGACCACTTGTTGTCCAGCAGGGTTGTGCTATATTTTTCTGTGAACATGCTGCTGAATGTTCAGTTTTAAGGGCCTGTTATAGAATAACAGAGAGAAGCAGTAATTACTTCAGTAACACACTTCATGTAACTCCTCTGCTCAACATCTCAAATCCTGCTCAGATAAGGATATAGAAACTTCCTCTGGCCATAGTGGCACCTGTGATCTGAATTTAAGTATACTGTACTATTTAGGGTTGGGTGTGTGGGGGTGGCGCACCTGCAGATCTACTTTCCTGAAGATTTTAGTTCATACACTCATACACGCCTAAACCAACAAGCAGACGTTTTAGAGAAGGTTTTAAATCAAACCACATGCTGTTTGTCCACATTTAGTATTCAAGATTAATGTTGCCTTCACATACGGACCTAATTATCATAAATACTACTTGCAACTATATATATATATATATACATTTATATATACATTTTCCAATCTGCAGGGGTGTAAATATAAAAAGTTAGATTTTTTAAGAGCTGTATTAGTCATGCATTTTAGAAAGCCTATATAGATACATAATTTAATAGTATGTATACATAATTTAAACAGTATGTAAAAGTGTCTTTCATGCAATGATAAAACAGTCAGGTTATTGTAACATCACACCCTGAGGCAACATATAACTATAACTTCTCAGCTGTGATGGAAGCTGGTGATTTGGAGTGAAGCACAAGCTGGAGTGTTTCTGAACCGATCGCTGTGAGTGGCTGTTTCTGTGGAGATATGACAAGTTAATTGGTGGAATACTAAATTGCAGCACTGTGTCAAGTTAACAACCACCGTTTTTGAAATCACCTATTCCCACACTCAGACTCTAGCATTTGTTTCAAGGCCTGGAGAAGAAGACACAGCTGAGAAACCGTGGTGTTAGTTAGACTCTGGCACACAGTATCACACAATATCCCATCATTTCAAACTGTGAACTATGTCTCAAACAAACGTCCACTGTAAGACTTCTGTCTGTCTTGCATATATACAGCTATGATGAATTTATCTGAACACGCTGTAAATGTTGTTTTAACAAATGCGTGGATCTAAATTTGAATCATTATTTGGGGCGCTTAGCAGCAAGTAAAACAGATAACCGTGAGTTAAAGATTGAGTTATGTCTGTTGTATAATCTGTGCTCACTGGTCACTTTACATCTTGGTCTTTTTCTCTCAGAGTGGGCAGATCTTGGCCAGAATATGTAGCAAATGCACTTTGTTCTAATAGTCAAAAGGCTGGTTATGCAAGTGTAGGGTTTTCTGCCCCCTAGGGGATCATTGTAGAACTGCAGGGTGTTTGTAAAACGGTTATGAAAATGCCATTGGCAGTGTTGTTGGATGTCACTGACGTCAAACCAGGTGGGCGTGTCTTGATGCATCAAGTTTGAATAGATGCATTTGATACTTGAGAGCTATCCATTAATCATATGAAATTGTATATGATGCCCCCTCCTCATGCCTGGTGAGTGATTAGTAATTGTTCTCAAGGGTCCTGAAAAGTTCATGATACAGTTTCGACATTCGACCAGGTTACATAATGATTATGTGACATGACATAATGTGGAACTGCGTAATGATCCATTGACTGGGTTCGACAGATTAAATGGCTCTGCTGGCTAATGATCCATCTATAATCCTTGAAATAGGTCCATTTAATACATTAGAGGAGTCGTTCGAGTTGCTTTGGGTTTAGATTCTTAGCTATGATTATATACAGTCACATGACGGACCAATTTTTGTATGAGCTGAAAGTGACACTTTAACCATGTGACTTTTCATTGCTTGTATCTCTGGCATTAAGGTTCTGATACACGGTCAGGCAGATTCACGGTATTACACTTGCATTAGATTGATCTCTATGTTGGGTAATGGTCACATCGGTTTTCTGACTGGGCCAAACTGATTACGCACTACTGTCACTACTTCATTACATTACATCATTCATACTTCATACTTATATACTTATACTTTATACATACTTATATACTTATACTTCATACATCATTCATACTTACTTCATTCATTACATTCATTACATTACTTCATCTCACTGTTATGAGAAAATAATCATAAATATTTGAGATATAAATGATTTGGTACGTCTCATACAGAAATATGACATGACTACAGTATTTTTTTGAGCGTTGTGTATTACAGGTTCTTAAGTACTACAAGAGATGTCGGACACATCGCGAGGCTCGGAGATCATTTTTAGTCTTGTTTTAGGATAGGCCGGGATATAACCTCCTGATTCCCATTAGCCCTGCGTCCGGCAGCATTCCATCACTGAGACTCTATCGATCTGACCGTCGCTCTCCGTGGTCTCATCTGTGCCTCTTGTCACACGTGTCTGAGGATAACTGCAGGAGTCATGCGTCGACGTGCTGCAGCATACAGACCAGACATATTCACCCTTTAATTCCAGAACACTTGGCCTTTCTGTCTAAGTGGCCACTCAGAGGAATTGGCCTGTTTGTTCCCATTATAAATGTGGACAATTTGTCTGACCTTAAAATTGATCTTGGATGTAAACGTATCGGATGTTCTTGCAATGCGTTGCCATGGAAACTCTTTGTAATGGTTTCTCAAAGCCCCTAATCCTAATTATTTTGGCGAACAGCCTTCTAGCAAAGCCCTAGTGACCATCCAGAACACCCTTGCCAACTGTATAGCAACACCCCGGCAACCACCCATAACACTCCAGCGTTATGGTGATGCACAGGCAAGCCCCACTCACAAATATTAAAAAACATAAAGTAAGTATTAACATAAGATTGAGAAAAGGATTATTATATTTCTTTTTTAGTTTATGTTTAGAAAAGTTTATGTAAAGGGAAAAACATGGTTACATTCAGGCTTGTATCTGGTAGTAAAGTTCTATAAATATTTAAAATGAAAGTAAATGTTCAGTGTTACACAATAACAGTCACCAGTTGGGTGTCCATCTGCTTATCTTCCTATTGAAGTTCTTGGAAGTCTGTTCAATCATTACTAAAAATGACTCTTTTTTTAAACACAAATATAAGGGTGAAACTCTGCATGCATGATTCCTGTCTGAGTTTTTTCCTGCTGTTATATCGCATATATGATGTGTATTAGTTGCATATTGTTCTGTTTTAACTGCAGATTGCCGCAAAATGCTGACTGGAATTTTGACTAGAATTTGCCCATTATTACTGTATACTGTAGTGTATAGGCCTGTCTAATCGTATAATGGCCCAAAGAAGATAGCTCAGCAATAACTGCCATGACAAATTAACAATGTCAGCAGCAAACAGAAAAACAGTGGTTGCCACAGCATGTTTATGGATACCGGTGAAATACAGTAGAGATGCGGTTATTTCAGCTCTCTGCTGTAATGAAGCAATAAAATTGGAAATGAATCTTTTTCATACCGCAGTAAAAACTGCACAGCGGTTCTGGTTTCATATTGTTATGAAGTTCCAGGGTTTAAACCCAACGCTTGTGTACCTTATGTGTAGCATGATGTCAGTTAACCCAGATGATAATTTAGATTCAGTCTCTCAGTGTGTCTACTAGTTTTAACATTTTCTGAATGCAAAGTGTGTGGTTGTGCCTGTGAAAATTTACTACCATCATGCTAGAGTGTACTGGATGATTGATAGATAGAACAGTGTTTCTTAGCCAGGGGTTTGGGGCACACTGGGGGCCTCAACCAACTCTCACAGGGGCCTCAATATGATTGAAAATATTTAAAATAAGTCAAAAGAATGCGTGATATTTCTTAGTGTTTGTTTATTTTTGTGATGGATGGATGGATGGATGCATGTATGGATGGATGGATGCATAGTTAGAGAGAGAGAGTGAGATGATGGATGCATGCCCTGTCAAACCAACATAATAAGTAAGCAGTGGCCTGTCTTTTTCCTCATAGGTGAATACAGTATATTGATGATAGTATAGTGATGAGCAGGAAGTCCTGTCAAAACCACACAGAACATAAAGGGCTCAATCTCTTTGAGGGCACTAGTGTGTTAGAAGTCTTGATTAAAGTGCCCTAGTTTCCGCAGTTCCTCTGAGAAATACACTCCATAAATCTGCTTGGGTCCATCCTCATACAGAGGAGACAGGAAGTGAGTGGGTGAACAGCGAAAATGGGACATCACTTTAAAATAAATAGTGTTTCATGGCAGGCCAGCGCAGACACGGCCTGGCGGAGGACTTCTCCATCCCACATCCTGACATAACCAGACACCTATTCCATACGGCTTGCCTTCATCTGTGTTTGTATAGATGTAGTGCACTTAAACGTCTTTAGGAGAGATGTTAAAAAACAAGTCAGCATCATTACATTCTGCCCACTCAGTAAAAGTTACAATAGGTTACCGTTGAAACATTTCGGCTGTGAAGGTTGTTACTGTACATCTGGTTGGTTGAATATTTGCTGAGTTACATTCTTTATCGCAGTAAACCGTTAAGAGTCTGTTCATTAATATTTTATTTGACCATTCATTTTAAAACATTCCACACTCACTGTAAACGTTATGTGGTCATATCATACATTTTTTATTATTTTATTGTTGTTCCCTGAGGTCCATTTATAATGTTAGTCAGGTCAGGGATCGCTGGAAAGCACACAGAATGCGGTACTGTATCCCACAATGCATTGCACTTGGCTTGCATTGCAAGTGTTTGAACTTTTCCCGCATCTTACATGGGTTATTATATTGATCCGTTTTACGTTACAAAGTCACACATTTCAGAAAGACGTTGGTAGTGGACTAAAAGTTACAGTAAATAAATACAGTTAATAAACAGATACAATAAATAAATACAGTTACAGTATCTCATATTCCTGCATGTTTATGGGGAGGACATTTTGTTACTCTTGTAGTTACATCCCAGTTTTTTATTGTTCTCCTAAACATCAGAAGATGTACATGCATGTCAGAGGGTCTGCAGGTAAGCTGCGCAAATGTACCAGGCCTTTTTGATTGTGTCATTCATCTCAATTGAGCTTCTGTTCATGCATCAAGTTGAAAAATACACGCTGTTGCGTTTTAAATATATACGCGTTTTCTAATGCTAAGTGGCTGTGTGCATTTGAGGCTGTTAGTGCTTTAATGACATCATTTATTTAGAGAAAAGACAATTGCTAGAGAACAATTCCTTTTGTTCTGACTGATGGAAGTCATTAGCCGGTGCATCTAGTGAGGGCTGCATTTACCAGGTATAAAATTTGAGTAAGAAAACGTGCTTTCCTGCACAAATATCAAGCTGTTCCCTTTTATAAACACAGTCTTGTACCTACAGTATGAGGAGTTCTTTTGTGATATAGCCGCAGGAGTTAAAACGAAATGATAAAACGGAAAGCTATTTAGCCCACTCGTTTTGACCCATCCTTTCTTTGAGAGTGCATTTGAGAGCGTGCACCATAAATCATAAGAGCTCTGCTAATGCCACAGGGTTTCAAAGTCAGCCCAGTTCTGTTTCTGTGTTCGAACAGTCAGCAAACTCTCCTTCATTCTCTGCACAACAAGCATTGAAGCTCAGGTCAAAGGAAGCAAAGCAAATATACTGTTGAACTTAGTGGAACCCGACGTGGTCCACGTGCTGCTATAATTAAGTGAAGCCACATAAAAGCACATTGTCTCGTGCAAACAGAGTCATGTGCATCAGCCCTGAGCTAATGCAGTCTTCCACCCAACCTGTAAATCTGACTTGGCCTGAGTGGCATTTTTCCAAATACTCAGCAATAAGTTTTAGGTTATAAGAACGTTTCCCTAACATTTCCATTAAGTAATAAAAATGTTAAAAATGTCATTTTGAATGCTCATGGAACGTTTTAATCAAAATTTTTAAAAATTGATTTTTTAAAACATTACACTAACAGCTTAAGAATACCCGTTTTGATATACAATTTTCAAAAACGGTCTACTAACATTACTGCAAGAACGTTTTTGAACTTTTTTGTATGTTTCTGAGAGTATTTTTTAAGAATGTCAGCTAACGTTCCAAGCATGTTTCCTGTTAGCTTGTTAGGAAGTTGGAATTTCAGACTTTTGTAGTGAATGGAACAGGCATAGGTCAGAAAGAGGGCAATCATGATGTCACACTGAGCTTCATCAGTCAGGTCAGAATATTTGCCTTCCTGGTCATCAGACCAGATCAGACTGATCTCCCAACAGCCAGCGGACTGTGTCGACAGCTGGCAAACTCACACTGACATAATTATGGCAGGAGAGACAAGAGAACAAGCCAAAAGGAACGTTGGGGTATGTATATGTGTGTGTGTGTGTGTGTATATATATATATATAAGCCATGACCTTGGCTTTGCAGTTTAGCTGCAAGACAGATTAAAAAAAGTTTTTTTTAGTGAAATGGAACAGACAGAAGATGGTCTACTGTTTGTTTTATTTAAAGCTTAAAAACCTATTTTTTAAAAAGTATTCTTGTGCTATATATTGTTAGTTTATATTTTTTTTATCTAATGTATATATATTTTACACACACATTTTAAAGTCTGGTTTAAGTGTATTCCAGGCAAACCCTGATCATTCACACTCATTCACATCTCAGCGTTACTTTATATGTTTTGTGTGTTTGACAACAAAGCCGAATCCCTTGACATCTGCAGTCGAGAGACTAGCGACCATTCGTGCTAAATCCTACAATGTAAGAATCTGCACACACAAAAAAACAGCAGTTCTCGCTTTGAGAATCTCCTTGTATGGGTGAATATGTAATGCGATAGGTCTTCAAAGTCCTTTCTGACGCGCTAAAGCTATGGATCGCACAAAAGAGACGCGTCTTTATGTAATCGGTAAAGGCTGGAGTCTCATATCCATCGCTGGATGAAGGACACTCCCTTAAGCTGAAGGACATCTCCCTCTAGTTGTGCAATTTGAGTCTCCAAAGTAGGGCAGTCAGTATTCACTGTGTTGATAAGGACCGCGGCTGACCTTTTGGGTTTGGTGTAATCTGTCCAGATTTCAACCCCTCCTTTTTGGAATCATGTTCACACCTGCCTGGAATAATTTATTGATCTGCTTTAACATCAACAATAGAGGCGGATGTAAATAAGGAATTGATTGTACACTTGGTGAGCTGCTTAAGATAAGAGATAATTCACAGGTCGCTGTGGAGGATAGTGCCCCGTATCTCATGAAGAGATATTTTCTGGTTTAGAAAATGTCACCCTGGTGCCGTTATCTTATTTCAGGGGACTCTCAAAAGGTTATTTTGCTTTAAAATCGTCATTTACTCACCTATAAAGTATATAAAGCCATGTAACACAAGTTTCCTTAAGAAGCCACTAAAAGGGGTAGTTCACCAAAAAGATGTAATTTCATCATTTACTCACCAGCATGTTATTCCAAACCTGTATGACTTTTTTGCATCTAAGGAACACACAAGAAGATATTTTAAAGTGCGCCGGTAAGCAAACGACAGTGGCACTCATTGACTTCCATTGTATGGACGCGAAACCACTGAGACATTTCTCAAACTATCCTCTTTTGCGTTACACAGCAGTAAAAAAGTCTGATTTGTTTGGAATGACATGAGGGTGAATACATAAAAGAAAATTCATTCATTCATTTAGGTGAACTACCAGTATCAGCTAGAAGGGTAAAAAAGTGAATCAAAAGTTTTGTAATGGTCATTTATTAAAAAAATCAATACACTTAGTCCTTAGACATTTCAAAGAAGTGTTATATATAAATGTATGCGAACACAAATGAACGCTATGCATAAGAACATTTCTGGTAAACAGGCAGTTATACAGCAAATTACAATCAAATTTCAACACACTGTCACTGTAAGAAAAACTAAAGCTCAGATGTTTAGCAAATGTTCAAGTTTGGCATATCGTGAGCGAATTGTCATTGTGGGTAAATTATTATAAAAACATGCACCTGACTTGTAGACAGGCAGGGAGTTTATAGATTAATATATACAGTCTCGTTTAATTACACTCACCGTGTAACATTTACACTCTCAATGTATTGTTGAACAGGCTATTATCACAACAGCCATTTTAGGTCAAACCGTTTGCAGTTTGTTATTCTGAGGAATATACTTCCAGTCTTCAGTGACATCACAAAGACGCAACAATATGACACGTTAGAGAAACGATTTATACAAACTCTACAAAAATTAAAAATTGCTTAAAAAATTCTCTGTCAGGGGAAATGATGCACTGTTTCGAAAATTCAGTGCGCAAATAAATCCAAGCACAAAGTAAAAAAGTAAAAAAAGAAAGTACAATATACATATGTAAGCTGACATGTTTCAGGGTCGTTTCATGTTCAGTTAGGGGGGGAGATGGAATAATACTGTAGTCTAATACTTGAGGCATCGTCCGTAAAAGCCAAATATGGTGCTGTCGATCCATTGCCTGAACCTGGAGACTGAGGTATAAACGCCAGGGTACTGGGCGTCGCCACAGCCGTTGCCCCAGGATACGATACCGTAGACACGACCCTCACACATTAGCGGCCCACCGGAATCCCCCTGCAGAGAGAACGAGTGGGGTCATTTACTGTAGTTTAAAATAGAGCAGGTAATGATGCTCAACAATACCGTTTCTAGCCATTTCTAACCTCATATAACTTCATTCTCACAGCTTTGACTCTGGCGTTCACACATACTGCCTCTGCTGTAAATGTAATGCCATTTTATTCATGTAGAAATCGTGTAAACGGGGCACAATGAAATGGCAATAATAATTCATATTCATAAATATATGAATACTGAATATAATAACATGCTGCTGTTACAGACAATGAAGTCCCACTCAACTGTATTTCCCTGCTGAGCGGTTCGTATTTGAACCCAATTTTAAACAATGATCCACAAACGGATGGCAACATATTTCTTAAGTTGTAGATTAAGTTGTAGAACGGTAAAGAAGATTCATTACTGTAAATGCACGCGGAGTACTAATTGACTGGATCACCTTGCACGCGTCTTTTCCCCCTTCACTGGAACCTGCACAGATCATGTTCTCCGTAATCATTCCATTGAAAGACTCTGTGCTGTTACACACTGAATTGGACACTATTGGCAGCTTCACTGTGCGCAGAGTTGCCGGTATTCCCCCCGTGGGGCTGGTGAAGCCCCAGCCGGACACCCTGCACACCCAACCCACAGTCACCACAGCACCCTGACGGGGCAACGGTGCCCGAAACACAAAACTGTTCAGATAGACTGGAGACTGAAGCTGTACCAGAGACACAGAGAGAAAGATCAGAACTGAGACATTCTGTCATGAGGATAACTAATGACTAGCATACTGTATCACGTCCATGTTACACATACGTGTCATTTAAATCATATACATTTTACATTTTTTATGCAAGAAGAAAGGTTGTTAGCTTGTAACATCTTGTAGGAGTTCATTTTGTGATAATGACCTGCTGATGTTCTGTATATATATTTTTGTTTGAGACAGCTATGTAAAAACATTAATACTAGAGGATGTTATGATTAGGTTATGATGTTACTTATCATTGTAAGTCAGTCAGTCACTCACTTAGTTTTAGATGACTCTCTTTGTACAAAAAGAAATTGACAGCTATAAAGTGTTACATTTAAAAGTAACATTGTAATTTATAAATAAATCTTCAGGAGTAGCTTGTTCATCCAATCATGACAATAAAATAACATGCATATAAAAGCAACTGTATACCTTAATGATTAGCAAGCCAAATAGATTTATAAACTGGTGAATTGCATTTTAGGCAAGTAGAAATTTCCCATAATGCCTTGCTGTGTGGCTGCACTGCTGTTTACTAAGAGCCCATTTCAATCACTTCAGCTAATACGACTCGACGCAGGAGTAACTGTGTTCATTTTACATGCATGACACGAATCAATGAGTGTAATGATCGTTTCAGCGAGTCGCTCATTGTAACACAGTAGCATTGATTCCACCGCCTCACCTTAATGAGCATGATGTCGGCGTTGTTGTTGTCTTTGTTGTACTGTGGGTGAGGTATTAAGAGATGAGGTCTGCGGAACTGTTCCGTACCCTCATATAAACCCACAGAGTAATCTCCAGCCACAATCCTCATGTCTGCTGCTCTAGAGACCGGACACGAAGCAAGATTTTGATTTGAAGAGTCATTTCACTTGAGATAAACTCACAGGTCACTCTCGTAAGATGTATTTTGCAAACGTATAAGACATGTTTTCATAAGACTGTGAGTAGAACATAATAATGCAGCAAGTGAAAAATCACTGTCATATTGTCACTGTTCTAATTTTCTACATAGCCTCTAGAGAGTATGACAGACCATAAGATGCACTGCTGAGCTTTATTTATTTGTTTATTACATTTAAGTATGTCCAAACATGCTAGTTGTCTGCACTTATGTGTTTTATTAGTTTTATTGAAATACCAATTTTGTATTTGAATTATTTATTTAATGTTTATTTGTTAAATTGAATTAGTTGGCTTCCAAACCTAGTTTAGGAGTATTTGAAATTTGAAAACAGATTAAATATTTAAAAAAGTGGATGAAAAACTATGACTTCTTCAGCTAACTTTCATGCTTACTGAAACATTTTTTAAATTCTATTTTATATAATATGTAGAATTAAAATATAAATTTAAGGCTCCACAATCTTCCCCATGATTGTTCAGGGTTACACTCTTAAAAATTAAGGTTCCTAAAAGGTTCTATTTTTGGCTGTGGGTCCCATGAAGAACTTTTTAATATCCACAGAATCTTTCTGTTGAACAGAAGGTTCTTTGCAGTGAAATTAAGGTTCTACAGAGAGAAATGGTTCTTTTAAGAACCTTTCACTGAAAAATTCCCTTTTGGGAACCAAATATGGTTCCTCATTACATCGCTGTGAAGAACCCATTATATTAGCACCTTTATTTTTAAACATACAGACAACTTCACATGCCATGATATATGGCTTAGAATTAAATCCATCCAACAGGCATTTCACATTGTCCACCATTCGTCATCTTACCCTATATTGCAGTGAGCAGCGGTTAGCACCCAGTATTTGTTAATCAAGGTTCCTCCGCAGAAATGCTGACCCGTCGCACTCTGGATGGACACAACATACTTGATGGAGTATGGAGCGGGGGCGTATCCGCCCACTATACGATCCCGCGCATCTTCTTGACCTGTGAAATAACCCAGAAGAAACATCTCAATGTGGACACTATGGAAACATGCACACAGAAGATGCTTTACACTAGATCTTTGTGTCTGTAGCATAACATGAAGTCATGGTTGCTTAATTTATCTTACGGTAAGTCAATACTCAACAATACACAATAAACTATACGGGTTTAGTTTCAGATTTACGCATCTCAATGTTTCAGTGGACGACTGTAAATTCCTGCAACGTGCGTCACAAGTAAAAATGCATCTTGGGTATATTTATGCTGCCCTTGGGTGTATTGATCTCCTTGTAACTATTATGACGTTGTACATGCTGCCGTTAAAAGATCTCTATTCAATATTAATAGCCATTGTACAGCATTATTTTGCGCATGTGAAATGTAAATGCTTTAGATTGTTGTTGAACACTAAATTAATGATATTGAAGAGACTGGAAGCAGCATGACTTTTATCTGGTGCATTAGATACATTAAAACAGAGTAACAGAAAAGGTATTTACTGCCCTGCACATATAAGTCAACTGTTTGTGGTTTCGTGGTGTAAAGAAATGATGAACAATAAACAGTGCTGGACTTCAGTGTATAGATTTATTTTGCATGGCACATTGGTTGGGAAATATATTATTCATTAATGCAATCTAAACTTTATATTGTCCTCATATATTTTGTTATTACAGCACACCTGATACATGAACAACTCTGTTAAGAACGTCTATCACTCAGAAGTTATGCTTTCATATCTAATCCTAATTAAGCATCAACATGGTCTCATATGTTTCTTCCAAATACATCTAGATTTAAAATATAGATAAATGAGGCAGTTTTTGACGTACAGTAAGAGTATAGTGCTATAAACAAATGTGGATGGAACAGTTACCGTAATGGATAACGTAATAATAACGTAAATAAATTTTATGTAACAAACTGAATTCAAATTGAAATCTCTTTTGATTGCAAATTTGGTTTCTTGCCAAATCGCAGTACATTATGAAACACTAGCAACATAGTTATTGCTATATAACTAAATAAACAACTAAAAAACAAATGAGAAATACATGAAAGATTGATTAGATCTTCATATTAGAAGCAAACAGATTTCTTTTCATCTCACTGATTTCTGATGACAAACAAATACTATTTTAAAATGTCTTTCCTTAAGTCTGACAACTGTTCTGTTATTTAACATTTAATAACAGAGGACATAAATAAATGTTTATGCGAGAATAATCACGTCATTGCTAAATTGTGCATTAGAATATGATTAGAACTTTCAAACGTTTTCCTGAAATGGCATCCATAACAATTTCATAACATTCAT
>JAZGTI010015399.1:0-13443 GCA_036877585.1 Botia kubotai
AAGCGCGAGTGATTTACATGTTAAGTCAATGCAAAGACGCGAATAGCCATCCTGCGGCGCGGAACGCGCGAATGAGGCGGCGCGCATTGAGCGTTTCAAGAGTTCGCTGCGCGAAACGTGATCAGTGAGCGGAGGCTGAATTTTTTAACAAAGATGGAGGACTCGGTGAAACCCACCAAGCTGGGTGCGCCTCTGAAGGATCTGATGGACCCAGAAAGTCGCGTCCGGTGTGAACGCACCATTAGACCTCCACAACTCAAATTCAGATGGACAGTAGCTGTATTCCACAATCCAATTGGTTCCCATTGGATAAAATCAAGTTTTCTCTCACTCATTATCCTGTTTCACATTATGGGATTAAATTTTCAATTGCAATGTTACATTGTTTCAAAGCAGCTTTACATATAAAAAAAGAATAATAATAAAAAAACACAGAACAAATGTCAGACATGTTCACGGTATTATTGCAAATAATATGTGTGAGATGTATAAGACTAAATAAATATACTAGTAGGTTTATGAATATAGGGTTGACTGAACCGATAAAACCACAAAATCGTTAAGCAAGATATGCGTTCCAGCTTACATGGAGATAGTATATAAAAGATAACATCTTAAGGGGCAGGGGTATAAGGGATTTGCAATAGTACCATGAATACCAATTAGAATACATACATATAATATATACAATACAAATATTAGAAATTTACAATTTACAAAACCCTAAGCTAAGTTAGACGTCAGCAGTCTCCCAGCAAGCAAGCCAACAGGGAGACAGTGGCAAGGAACCAAAACTCCAATGATGTATAGATGGATAAGATAAATACCTCACATTATGGAATTAAACTGATTTTACAGTTGTTTGTTTCCATGTAACAACACTACAAAGAATAAGGTTGGACTTTGGATCTTTAGTTGCATTGTATAGATTCGACTGCCATTAAAGATGACCAGAAATGTTGTTTTATATGTGAGTATGTGTGTTTAGCATCATGTAAAAGCTCCAAATGAAGCAGTTTTCTCTTTTAAGTCCATTGTCACTCCCTGTTCAGTGGAGAAATGTGTTATGATGTGTTGCAGTTGGTCATATGACCTGTTGTTCTGATCTTAGTAGCTTTAGGCTGTTTACACAGACAGTTCAGTTTCTAAAAGTTTTTGCAGATGAGCTGTAAGGCATCCAAGAGATGAAGCGGTACCAATACTAATTTCCCAAAATATACACTGATACCAGCCTAGCTTTGGCGCTTTCACTCTCTCCCTTCTCTCCAACAGCGAGTTGACACACAGCACACGTGACCGCAGTGCCTGTCTAGTCTCATTTGCGCCGGTTAAATAGTGTTAGTGAGTAAGACGCGAGTGCGGGGCGCGACTGGTGTTGGTTAAGAAATAACACAGCAGAAGTGCTGTCTGCGACTATTTTAGATATGAAGCACATGAACACGGAAAGGCTAACACCAGTAATTTAGCAAAGCACCTGAAAGACAAACCCGGACCTATATAAAGAATTTCTAGAGGTTTGTAACTGCTCTCGTTTTAACATTACTAAAATATTAACAAAAATGGCCCAGTATTGTTGCTGATATGAGTGTCCTCATGTTGTTCCAGTGAGTTTTGTATTCGCATTTGATGGATGGTTGCGCATCAGTGTTTACTATAGCGCTCTATTTATGTCCGTTGATCAATGAATATATGTGAACCCAAAATTAAAATCTGTTCATCATATAACATGTTAATGTATTAACCAACATTAATGAACAATGAGCAATACATTTGTTACAGTATTTTTTAAACTTTGATAACATTATTTAATAAAAATACAAAGGTACTATCGCTCTTGTTCAAATTAAAATATTAACAGATAGAACTTTGGATTTTAATTAGTAAATGTATTAGTAAATGTTTAAAGTGACATTTAACTATGATTAATACATGTTTTAGAAGTATGTTTTCATTGTTAATTTATGTATTAATGTTAACAAATATCTATTACCATTAACTTAAGCACTTTAATGGTTTTTGAATGTATGACAATCTAAAAGCCTTTGAAACAAGCGCACAACCTCAAGATGTTTTTGTTCATGTAAAATATACCTCATTGTCATGTTCTAGACTTGTGATATATTTATCTTTAAATTAAAGGGAAAAAAAACTAAAATTTTACAACCTTAATGTTGTGGCAGTTTTTTCCTCCCCGTATTGAAAATGGTATTGAATATCGATACTTTTCAAGGTATCATATCGAAGTTAGAAATTCCAGTTTCTAATATATATTATCATAATATAATAATATATGTTAACATAAATTGCTATACTCACATTGATTATACTTGATTCTTTTATATTCTGATTAATAGAAATATTCTAAAGACTGAGGCACTTAGCAGAAAACAAACAAGATATTAAGGATGAGCTATGTTAAGAAGAAAAACTGCATGTAAAGCAGAAACACCTCATTGGTACTCATTATTGAAACAGCTGTCTTAAGATGCTGTAGTAATCTAGGGTTTAATAATAATACAGTGAGTTTCTTGTGCTCTCACAGATACTTCAGTTTGAGGAGATCATGTTCAACTCCATCCACCGGGAGCATTTTCGTGTCTACATGGAGCGTGTGGATAAGAGGGCTCTGATTAGCTTCTGGGAGCTGGTGGAGGTGCTCAAGAGCGCCAACAAGGTACACGCACTTCTAGGCACAATATGTAAAAGTTTTGTATTGAAGTATCCAAGAACCACTTACACAGTGTTATATATTTTGTACTGTATTTGTAAATCCAGAGAAATTTGCGATTTTAAATAGTGCACCATCCCTTGGCACTTGTCACCTGTCAATGACATAATATCTGCCTTATCCCAGGATTCCACTTGTACTGTGGTAGAAACCATAGCAACACAGTGACTCTCATGATAAAATACGGTAATAGTAATTGTAGCATCTAGCAGTTAATTGAAGACCAGACGTTCTGCAGCATTCTGGATTATTCGCAGGCTTTGGTTCTATTGACTGGAGGGCCAGTCAGTATGGTATATCAGTAATTTACATTTACATTTATTCATTTAGCAGACACTTTTATCCAAAGTGACTTACAAGTGACGAGAGCATTAAACATTTTGTTCTAAGAACCAAGAACCAGCAAGCCGAGTCTAAAAGCTACATTTAGGAAAGGACGTGAGGCCAAGTATGGTAACCCATACTCGGAAATTGTGCTCTGCATTTAACCCATCCAAGTGCGCACACACACAGTAGTAAACACACACACCTTGAACACACACCCGGAGCAGTGGGCAGCCATTGCTGCGGCGCCCGGGGAGCAGTTGGGGGTTCGGTACCTTGCTCAAGGGTCTCACCTCAGTCGTGGTATTGAGGTGGAGAGAGTGCTGGTAATTCACAATCTCCACCTACAAACCCTGCCGGACCTGAGCCTAACCTTTGGGTTACAAGTCCGACTCTAACCATTAGGCCACGGCTGCCCCAGCATGTGGATGTTTTACATGTGGATGTTGTACTCTGTTACTAGAGAAAGGATGAAAAAGTTTTTTTTTTTTTGGTTAGGTGTCTGTGAAACAGGTGTGTTTTGAGTTGTTTTTTGAAGGTAGTTATGGTCTCAGCCACTCAGGTAGAGGCTGGGAGTTCATTCCACCACAAAGGAACAGAGTAGGTGTACATTTTAGAGCGTGATCTGGTAAAATTGGCCCTGATATTATGAGTGCCTGGGCTAGGAGCTGCATGACCAAGTGATTGTTGCAATGTGAATTTCAAATGGTCATCAGATACCACCCCAAACAAGATGTTAGAGTTGATAATCCAAGTTGAACTGTGAAGTTGTGTTGTAATGATGGGTTGGCTGGAAGTTCTGTCTTGCTGAGGTTGAGTTTTATGATGTTGTTTCTTCATCCAGGCTGAGATGTCTAAAAGGCAAGCATAGAGCCAAGCGTAGTTGGTGGGGTCATCGGGCTAGAATCACTAATAAAGCTGCATGTTGTCTGTGTAGGTCATAAAACTTTATTTCATTATCTCATCCATGAGCATGATTTGTTAGTGCTGTCTTGTTCATTTTCATCACCAGCGGAGATGACAGACGTTTTGTCACAGCATCATGAAAGTGCGCATCTGGTATTGTTTTGAATATGCGATCTTTAGTGATGAAAGTTACATATTGTGCCTTTCAACAGACCTCAGGCTGAGAACATGCCATCAGCAAAAAAGCTTATCACACTGAGATTTTTCTGCTGCTAATGCAGGTCCACACGCACAAATATTTAACGATCTCACCATAGAAACAAACGGCTATAAATCCACACCAACACATCAGTGTCTGCCTGCGGCACAGGTACAATCACACTAATTCATTTACACTCAGCTGTGTTAAATTAGCAATTACATGTTTGGTCAGTTTTGCCATAGATTTGCCATAGTCTTTTTAATGTTGTTTTTATTTTCTAACAAATATTAGCATCTGTTAGCATAAAACCAGACCTAATGATTTAGATTTGCCATGTGTTTTACTGCTAGTCAGTTCTGTATGTAAAATAGTCTAAAATCCTTTTGGAAATGCAGAGAACTGAAACATCTCTTCAGGTGGACCATTAGTGCTACTAGATCATCAATCCTTCTTTGGTGAATCTTATGGCAAGTGATGCTGCATGAGGCATATGTTTTTTTCTCGCACTATGTTGGACTGTTTGCAATTCAGGAGTGTCTTCATTTTGAATGGAGTCAGTCAGCCCTTATGTTCTTGCTTCTGGGCAGAATGAGGTGCCACAGCTTGTGGGCGAGATCTACCAGAACTTTTTTGTGGAGAGCAGAGAGATACCGGTGGAGAAAGCTCTCTATAAAGAGATCCAGCAAACATTGGTGGGAAACAAGGGGACAGCCGTGTTCCATAAGATCCAGGGAGATGTTTACGAGATGATGAAAGAGCGATATTACCCATCATTCCTGGTGAGCGATCTGTACGAGAGACTCATTAAACGAGAAGAGCAGAGGAGCAGCTCACAATCCAGCAGTGAAGAGAAATATGATGCTGTGAGTTTAATATGACATCAGTCTCTCTCTCTGTCACTCTGTCTGTCTTTCTCTCTGCCAGTCTCTCTTTCTGCCAGTCTCTCTTTCTGTATATGGGTTACTCTTACTGTCTGTATCGCTCTTCCTCCCTGTCTCTTTCTCAAAATCTTCATAAGATATTTATATATACTGTTCTATGTGACCTATCTGAGTGCTATAAATTATTTACAGCGTATTTTTGCTAGCAACACAAAATAAAGCAACAATGTAAGCATCATAATTTCAATATTTTTGTATTAATTTGGCCAGTAAGTTTCCTAAAAGCTCATTAGATTAGTTTCACAATCTGTTCTATGGGAGGTTTAGGAGATTTTAATAAAGACATATTTTAATTTTGTAGCAAAACATCATCAGAGTTGGTTGTCAGATTTGTTTGTGTTTATGACTGTATAGTTAAATTAGTGCATTTAAGCAAAGAAATAAATAAATTATTGTGTTAGTAATGTAGCTGATGTAGTGTTAGTTTAGTTGTGCATGTTAAGTTTGTGCTGTATGTCACATGCAGGGTCAGGTGATGGATGGTGGGGACGTGGCCCTGGATGAGGGTAGCAAAGGCATCAATGAACAGGCCAGTTATGCTGTAACTAAACTGCAGCAGCTATACGAGAGACTGGAGTACAAGCGTCAGGCGCTGGGCTCCATCCTGAACGCACCCCGCCCTGATAAGAAGGTGCCCAGCATTACAGTCCCTAGTATATACAGTTTATACCAAATAATCTTTATATACCAAATAATTTTACATTTACGCATTTAGCAGACATTTTTATCCAAAGCAACATTGCATTATGCTATACATTGTTTCTGTTTCTTGAACCCATGACCTTGGCATTGTTAACGCCATGCTCTAACCTCTGAGCTACAGGAAAGCTTGAATTTTATTGAATTTTAACAGCCATTTCCTAACCTGTGCATGTAAAATTATATTTAAATTGTCACGGTGGTAAATGTTTAGTTGTAAACAGGTTTAGTCAGTACCGTGCTATTTAACACACTGATTTATTCAAAAGGTTCGTTATTACTATAAATGTTATTCAGTTGGATTCAAATGCTGTTGCTGTTCAGAGTCACCTTATGTGTATTGAATATACATTCCTTTCAAGATTATTGTTATGTTAAATAAATAAATTTTCTATTTTGTATAGTTTAATCCATTAGATAAAGCAGAAATTGATTCTCCTGACATGTGTTTTCTCTGAGGGGTTCTCTGTATTGGCAGAAAGTTCTTGCAGATCTGCTCTTTCCTATCAGAATAGGAGAGATAGGATAGAATGAATAGGATAGGATCATCCAGAATAGGATGCATTTTATATCACTCTACTAATAAAGAGCCCAGCACCAGACTCTACAGATGTCCACAGCAGTAAAACTCATTAAAATGTCTTCTGTAGATTGTTTCTTTGCTTAAGGAGGAAATCGGAGCCATGGAGAAAGAACACAACGACCTCCAGCTGCACATATCACGCACAGACTGCTGGTGCGAGAACCTTGGCACGTGGAGAGCCGTAATTCACTCAACAGAGGTCAGTTTCAATCACTGTGCAGTGACCACGGTCTCTAAAGTCAACACTAAATGCAGTTCACAGTGTTTCAGTTCAGTGTAGAAATCATTTTATTCCCCTGCATTTTATATCACCTGCATACTTCACTGTCTTTGCATAATTAATTTACTGCCTATGATAACAGTTATGTTGTTATAATTTTTTAATTATTGATTGGCGGTCTGTGAACAGATGTTTAAGCCTGTAAATGTGTTTGTATTCTGATGTTCTGTTTTTTGATTATTATCACAGAATTAGCATATTTTTGCTCATAAGTGAGTCCTACTAAATTGGCTGCAAAAGGAAAATTTGTTTCTTTGTGTGGTTTTGTGGATTTTTGAGATGATGATGTTTATACAGTGGTCCTTCTGATGATGTTTATACAGTGGTTTATACAGTGAGCTACAGCTTTCCTGTAGCTCAGTGGTTAGAGCATGGCGTTAACCACGCCAAGGTTGTGGGTTCGATCTCAGGGATTGCACATACTCAGAATCAATGTATAGTATAATGCAATGTAAGTTGCTTTGGATAAAAGTGTCTGCCAAATGCATAAATGTATATGTCTTATTAGAAAGTTTTGTCCAGCAGCACTATTAGCAGTAATAGAGTCTATTAGTGTTAAATGAGATTAAATCAAACGCATGAAGAAAACTAAATTTAATAAGCCAAATCAGGATGTAATTGAGTTTGAATTTTTATAGGGTTAAAATTAATGAGAACTCAAAAAGAGAACTCAAATGCAGATAACGTCTTCCAGAGGTTAAATGATTTTAAAAAATAATTTAAAATAATTCCTTCAAAAATAAAATTGTTCTATCAAAAATAAAAACTCTTTCAAACATTTCAAAGTTGTAGCCTGGTACATTTATTTTCAAACTTTTTTCTTTTTGACTGTGTGTGTGTATTAGGCTTCCGAGGAGAACGGAGAGCAGATGGCATGTTACTCTGTGTCTGTGAGCCTTTCAGAAAGAGATGACTCCAAGAACAACTGCTGGACTGTTGTCAGGAAGCTCAGTGAGTTTCAGGCACTGCACAGGAAGTTGACAGAGGTATGGCTGATTTTTCTGGATGAACACTATCAGATGCAGTTTCTAAAACTCAGCTGTGATGGCCATCTCTGTGTTGCCATGGCGATGCAGTGACTCATTGCTGTATACTATTAGTTTTGACACTGATGATGCATGACAAAACAGGAAAAATTGTTGTTCTTTATCTCTTTTTTGCCAGTGTTTTCCATCACTCAAGAAGGTGCAGCTTCCCTCTCTCAGCAAACTGCCTTTTAAATCCATCGACCAAAAATTCCTTGACAAATCCAAGAATCAGCTCAACACATTTTTACAGGTGAGTTTTTCCTGCATATATCCAGACTGTAGCTACTTAAATCATAACGCACCTGCTTGAATGGGACAGATGTTTAAAGTTAACTCTGTCCCCCTGCTGTCACATTTTAATTATGTACTACAGTATAGCACAAGTGTTTACAGTATATCTGTACTTGAGTAAAGTTGGTTTCTGGTCTTATTATAGGCTGACCTTTGATTTTGAGAAGTTTATTTCTAATTTGCTTTGTGTTGGTTGTGTGTGTGTTTTGTCTACAGAAAGTGCTAACAGATGAACGCATGTGTCAGAGTGAAGCTCTCTATGCGTTTCTCAGTCCTTCTTCAGAGCATCTGAAGGTCATGGACATCCAGAAGAAGTCCTCCTTCTCTCTTGCTTCCTTCCTGGAGAGACTGCCAGGAGATTTTTTTTCACACCAAGATGTACACAGACACACACATAGATACCACACACACCTGCAGTCCTGCATGTGATTGACAGTTTGAGCTGTTGATTTGATTGGCAAATAGTTGCTTTGATTAAATTGAAGACTTCATGAGACATTTTTTATATCACAGCTCTTGTAAACAGAGCAGCAGAGATTTGACATGGTTATCAAATATGTGTCCATATTGCATACCAGATAAATCAAGAGATATTTAACCAAGAGACAGTCAAATGTCTCAGGGCTGTTCTGCTTCCTGTCCAATCAGATTTGAGATATGAGGAGGTTAATTCTCTCTGTGTTAGGATGAAGCTGATGATGACAGTGATCTGTCAGATTACGGTGATGAGACAGATGGAAGGAAAGATGCTCTGGCAGAACCCTGCTTCATGCTGATCGGAGAGATATTTGAACTCAGGGGCAGTGAGTACAGCACTCTGTGGGTGGGTGGGTGAATATGCACCTACTTTAGGGACAAATTTGTACCTAAAGTGGGGATATGCTTATTTGTAAAAATGCTATAAAACAAGTAAAGTTTTCTAATTCTAAAAATGCAGAATGTTTTCTACTATGGTGTGGGTTAGAGTGTGGTATTAAAGTATTTATAACTTACAAATTATAAACTACCTTTGACTAAACAGAACATAAGTCTATGTAATGTCCCCATTTATATAGCAAAGTTTGTTTTGTGTGTGTGAGAGTGTGTGTAATTGTCAGTGTGTCTGTTTAGAAAGGATTACTTGTCATGTGGTACTGTGGTACATTGTGACTGATATGATGCTGAATAACACAGGTTTCTTTAGACTGAAGTGGACTTGCTTTTCATTCTTGCTTTTGTTTGCATTAGTGGAATACTTGTGTGATCATCTCATCTGTCTGTTACCTTTATTTCTCTACAGTGTTTAAATGGGTGCGGAAGACACTAATTGCACTAGTTCAAGTCACATTTGGACGGACGATAAACAAGTAAGCAGGATGCTGCTAATTCACACAATGTGATTTAAAATTGAACTGATATAGGAAGCTTGGGGGCCAAGATTTAGTCTTTCAATTGTTAGCTCAATTGTTAGTGTGATTTTATGACAGGTGTAGAATAGAGGGTGTTGTCTCAAAGCATGGGTGTTGAATTTTATAATACACAGCCATGATTTGTTTGTGTGAGAGGTCACGGTGGTAGAACAGTTGAGATAAATCTCTTAGCAAAGACGTTTCACATTATGAGCTTCTTTAGATGCCAACCACGAGCAAAGTATGCCTCTTACAACCTTCTTGTTGTGTTTGCGGTCTGAGAAAGAATGATTTAATTTCTGGATTTGAGATAGTATTTAATATGAGGGAATTAGGATGGTACCAGGGTTGACCAGTCTTTCTCTCTCTCTCTCTCTCTTTCTCTTTCTCTCTCTCTGCAGACAAATCAAAGACACTGTAAACTGGATTTTCAGTGAGCAGATGTTGGTTTACTACATTAATATATTTAGGGACACATTTTGGCCCGGTGGGAAACTGGCACCTCATAACAAAACCCGTTTGGAGAGTGAACGCAGAGAAACCAAGGACAGAGCGCAACAGAAGCTTCTAGATAATATCCCAGGTGAGAGCAACATCACACATGGGTTTCAAAGGGTTTTAGAATTTCCTTTTGATGAGGCCACCAAGAATGCTCAACATGCATTAAATTCAGTCTTTATAAATTAAATTTATATACATTTATATTAAACTAAACAGTCTTTAGTTTAAATTTCACGTTTATATGAAACACACTCACACACAAATGCCCTCACTCAAGTGAGCAGATCCAGAGAGCCCAGAGAGTGCTGGGTAAAACCCTCAGAAGTGCACTCTACAGCTTACAACAGCAGCTGCTCTGAGACACAGACTAAACTCTAACACAAGTGAAACTGTATCACTTTTTAAATTATGAATTTATGTTTAATTCTGGGGTTTAATGACAGCGGGTGATGACATTGATGACTATTTATTTTTAGAACTGTGCCAATATAATTGTACAACATTTTCTAATGCTTGCAAATCAATTTCAGGGTCTCAAGGTTTTACAATTTCTAAGAAACATTTTATTACAGTGTCTCTTTAGAATATCTGTAATTTTATACATTTTTGTTTGAGTGTAAAGGGCATGTTGCTTCTGTGCTTCAGATGCTCTTCAGAACCTGGTGGGACAGCAGAATGCCAGATATGGGATCATAAAGATCTTTAATGCATTTCAGGAGGCCAGAGCCAACAAACATCTGCTCTACGTGAGTCTTTCCAAATACGGTTTGTCTTATATGACCCAGCTGGTGTTTCTCTAACCCTCATATGTTCTAAAGCTGCAGACACTCTTCTGTGGAACACAAATAAATACAGCTACTAGATTTCATTGTATAGTAAAGACCAGCTTGGAGATTCTGTCATTTCCTGTGGACAGATCAGAATGTACAGGGCAGATGGCACTTCACCACACACACCATTTTTACCTTAGATATGTGAACACCAAGACCGTTCCAAAGGTAGCTTTCAGAGGTCCATTCTTTTGTCCAGATTTTGAGGCAGAATTCTTAAAATTCTATCTTTCACAAAAAACAATCCCAGAATGCACTGCCATGAGCTCATTGCAAAAATTGTGGAAGTTTATACATGTTAAATGTATAAATAAATCATTCAATATCAAGAAGTATCAGTGATACAGTATTAGTAAATATAGTTCAGACTAATTAATA
Source organism: Botia kubotai (assembly GCA_036877585.1). Lineage (NCBI taxonomy): Eukaryota > Metazoa > Chordata > Actinopteri > Cypriniformes > Botiidae > Botia > Botia kubotai. The sequence continues at coordinate 11,080 of JAZGTI010015399.1, forward strand.
ATTGACTATTTCAAACATAAAAATAAATTTTTTACAAAAATACATACTTTACAATTACTTGGTAAAGTATTACATTAGACTTCACAACATGCTAACGTCAACCTCTGTTGGAATCATTAGTTTTAAATCTACCATGTTTTGTCTATCTACATCATGGTGCAAAGTTTCTATCAACTGTATATAAAGCCTTTTCAAATCTGTCACTTCAGAGTTTTTCTATAAGCACACTCCCTTTGACAGCAGGATTCACTGGATTTTGGAGCAGAGCTTGTGAATATATTCACAGTTGCATGTAAATGAAATGTGGATTAATCTTTATGCTTGTCTTTCTGATCTCTGTCCTTTAGATCTTGTTGGAGATGCTTCTTAAAGAACTCTATCCTGAGCTGAACATAGAGGCTCTGCAGGCCTGATCAACATCACATCACTAATCAGATAAACTCACCTCACCAACACTTTGTACTGAAGGATTTCTCCTGTTTCCCTTCTGAAATACTTGATTCTGTATTGCTGGTTCTCAGAAGTGTCACAGCTTCATAAATGACATGAAAACGATTGTTTAAATTTGTCGATGTGTATTTCTCTCGTGTGATTGTATGAACAGGACATTCCACTGCCATGTTCTACTTTTCAATCTTTGACCTTTTCCTTCAGATCGGAGTTTGCGTGCTTTATAATGTGAATAACAGTGAGTGTCATGCATCTATGAAAACAGCTCTAAACTCTTCACATATTATTGTGATCACTATGAAGGCTTTTAATTGTGCAATATGTAATGTACAGTTTTGTGAATGTTTTGTTTGTGATATTATTATAGATTTTTATTTTTTATCAAAAATAGAGTAGAGCATTTATAAGCAATAAATTACAAAAGAAGATTTGTGATGTGTCTTTGTAATATTAGATCAGAAGCATGAGGATACATTTGCAGCGTTTTATTGAAAATGTGGTCAAACAGGCAGCAGTCGGTAACAGGTAAACAATAGTAACGTAGGCAAGGCAAAAACAACAACAACATCCAGGCAAGGGTCGAGACAGGCGGCAAACAATCATAAATGAGAGAGAGAAATCCAAGGTCAAGAGGCAGCCAGCAAACGATAGACAGTCCAAATCAAACACACAAAATCAAACAGGAATAAACGCTCAGAAATGTATGCAACAAGACTTTGCACTGAAGATCTGTAGAGACCGGGTTATATAGGGTTTGGTTAATTGTCCACAGGTGATCCATGGTGATGATTACCTCCATCTTAATGATTACTCCATCTTAAAGGTCCCACAGAGAGTTGAACTCCTTAAGTTAGTGAAAACAAAACTCAACCATTAAGAGAAATTATGTGATTGGTCAATTTTACTGTAACTATAAACCTCTTGTAGATTTGCTATTGTTTAGTCATCTGTAATCTTTCAAGCTGGACTCCCAAATCATAGAAAGGGTGGAAAGGGTTAGGTGGCAATATCCTAATAAGGAGAAACCGGCCTTTTTCATTTAACCCTTCATGTGCAACACTAACTGAATAGAGAATGTGAATTTACATCACACCACGTTGCAAAGAAGAGAAGCTTTTTTATTGCACTGCATGATCATTTGTTTAAATGTTTTTAGTTTTGTAGATTTCCATTCACAATGTATCCGGTTACCATAAAAACACTATCACACTGGCACTCACTGCTGCTTTAGCCATCAAATGATCTAATAAAAAAATCTAATAAAAACGTGTTCAACAAGCTGAGAGAAGTCGATCCATTTTTAGTGAAAAACATTTAAATGTAACTGTTGTCTTACTGTTGTGATTGTAAATGTTCACTTTCCCATTGCCACAGAGAGGAATCAGAGATAGTAGGTCACATTTAGCGGAAAGACATCAATACTGTTTACACGCACACGCACACGCACACACAGATATATATATATATAGTGACGAGGCGCACCGGGGCTATCAGCGTCGCCCTGGCAACGGACGCGCCGCACCTGCCCGAGCTCATCACGGGCGGACCGGGCACAGCTGCGGCGCGTCACCGCACGGCGTTAAAGCGCCGCCGCCTTCCGCCCAGGCGAGGAGTCGAATGGAGAGGGAGAATAAGACTGGAAGGAAGGTGGCTAAGACTGGAAGAAAGGTGAATAAGACTGGATCGCTAGGGAAGTCGGGAAGTGCCGCCAGCCGGAGGTGCGTTGCGTGTCCCCCGCGACCGCCGAGAGCAGCGAGTGGCCGGAAGCCACCGAGAGCATGAGCCACCGCACACTCGCGTCGCCAGGAGGGACGCAACTCCGAGCACGAGCCGCACCAGCACCTGCACCAGCAGCCAGCCCGGCTGCTTCCCCCACGCACTCACCCACCTTTGCACAATAAATCCACCCTCCGG
>JAZGTI010015400.1:0-13442 GCA_036877585.1 Botia kubotai
ACTGGATTAAGTGTGTCTCACTTTTTAATCTGTTATAATCAGTGAGGATCGAGAGTTAATGAGCAGCCATCAGAAGCGCTACTCCAATAAATTAGATCTTGCTTTTGACCTCGTCCCTGTCTGACACTTTACCAAATAATCATAGCATTATTTTTTGAACATTAAATATAACAGAATAACTAAACTACTAAGCTCATGACTTACCCAGCTAACAATATAAAATTGTAAGCACATTTTCTTAATTTTTATTAAGTAACAAAAATGTTAAAAATGTTTTAAACGTTCTTAAAACCAGTTTTTAGACCTTGTATTAATGTTATTGCTTGGCTATAAGAATTTGTTTTAAATTCTGTAACATGTTTAAAATGTTCTAATAAAAACTTGTTTAATTACTTAATAATGTTTTTGTATATATACATATACATATGAACATTTTAAAAATCTAGTAACGTTACTGCAAGAACATTTTTTCATATTTTTTTATTGTGAAAATAGCCCGATTTTCTGAACTCAAATATCATGATCAATCAGATCAAGTGTGTAAACGTCTCTTGGAGTGAATGAGACTCAGAGGTAAAAAACCCAATTGAAATGTCAAACTGCATTATGGTGATAATCATAATAACATCAGCTATCCCAAAATCCCACTATGAAATGTTATGCTTCTCATATCAGCAGATCTAAGACCGATATGTCAAACACAGCTATCAGCAAGACCACTCACTGTCTAAGCATGGCAAAACTAAACAACGGTAGCTTGAGAACAGATGCAACCAGCTAAAATAAACAGTGTGATGAGGTTAACTGACTCTCTCTCCCCTTCTCTGTCTTCCTAGCTCTCTCACCCTCCCCCTTTCCCATAACCTCTGTCTGGCTGAACCATGAGTAAGCAAGACCACCCAGCCATGAAATTTACTGACTGTGATACAGTTCTTTCTCCTGCTACACCTGCTTGTAATAAACTTTCAAAGAGGACCAACAGTGGTTTAAACAAAGGACTGAACCATTTTACCTGCAGATAAACACTAAAAGCCTTTCAGACAGACGACTGCTGATAAACAGTCTCCTTTATCTGTCTGGCATAAAACAGGAAAAGATAAAAAACAGAACATATTTGTTTTGCTTCCAGATGTTTCTGTGAGGCCACGTTTAGATGATGAATATTATCATCAGATACCAGGTGATTACATTAAGCAGTACATTACATTCTGCTTTGATCCACGGGGTTCTTTAAAGCAGAGTGGAAATGTAAAAGGTGTTTGTTGTATTTATTTCAGCACAACTAAAATATTGTGGCATTATAAACAGGTAGGTGTTAAGGGTATTCCTCAGAACATTTCGTTCTACACTGGGAGTCTGGTTTCCAAAGTCTGCATAATAACAGCTGCATATTTCAAAAATGTTTTACATTAAAGTCTCTGTGGGTTTACACTTATTCTATACTGTAACATCCATGGAGGACAGATCGTCATGGTAACATCTGGATTCTAGTCAATTTTGCTGACTTAATAGATGGAAAGAATGGAGGAAGTCAGACACACACACACATTTAATATATACAGCATAAACTTGCTAACAGAAATCAAACAAATAAGTGACACTATTACATTAGTAACACTAATTACTGTTGGTGTACATGATTGTTTGTGTAGATTCAATAAAAGGAGGGACATTAAAGAGGTAGTTCACTCAACAGTGAAAAACTTTCCATCATTTGCTCACCTTTATGTCATTCCATTTTCTTTTTATGGAAATCTAAAATTTTTTTGTAAAATTAACAAAACAGTGGTTTTGTGTCCATATAATGAAAGTCAATAGGTGCCACTGTTGTTTGGTTACCAACATACTTCAAATTAGCTTCTTTTGTGTTCCTAAAATCCAAAAAGTCATAAAGGTTAGGAATGACATAAGGGTGAATAAATGATGGAAGAATTTACATTTTGGGTGAACTATCCTTTTAGGACTCAAATCCCCACCCCAGGGGTGTGCCATTGCTGTAACATCACCGAGTGGAAATAGCATGTCGCTTAATTACATCACTATGTTGAGATTTGTGACTGACGGGTGTCGGAGGAGGTAAACTAAGGTGACCAGATCTGAGCTCTGAATCAGCACTTCAGAGCAACTTTGAGCTGACACAGAGCTCTTCATCCACAACCGCCAGGATTAAACAGCACCAGGGCAGAATGTGATAAAATGGTGCTTAATCACATACACAGACACAAGCATACACACACAAACTGGCATTAATCTGAACCCCACTGTGCCAGAACGGGGAGACAATGTGATCGTAAGCCTTTGTGTTTTGAAGAATGCAGGAAAAATCCACAATGTCAATCCTGATGGACACAGGAGCATTGCTGTTGATCTAATCCCACACAAGCCATTGTATTATATAAATAAATAAATACAAAAGCTAAACCCAAACATTTTTTGAGCATGACACAATCTATTCAATTCATTTCAAAACACCTCAAACCAAGCATATTAATCCGCTTAATACCTGCACCTTTTAACCAAACGCCAAACATAACACTTTGGTGCGACTCAATACTCAACCTTAATACACCACAAATAATAATCTACCCTTAATCTACACATAAATACTTTGAAGTTTTTTCAAATTTTTTTTTTTGAAGTCCAAAATTTGAAGGTATGATGTTACGTGTGTTATTGATCCTAAAGGTCTGAAAACATCTTAAACAGAGAAGAAACACAGGAGATCAAACGCAGAGCAAAAAAAGACTTTGCATAAGTTTTTTGAAGAAAATCTTCTCAGATTTGGGTCAAAACGTGCTTAGATTTGCTATTCGAAGTCAGAGATTTGAATATTTCTCCAACTAATATATCAAACTGTTCCAATGCTACTTTGTAATCTTACTTTACGTCAATCAATAACTGTGACTATCTACTTATATTCATCACAAATCAAGTGATTATATTAGGTGCCTAAAAGAAGCATATTCGAGAACTTTATTAAGTCTCAACCTCATGTTATGACTGAGCTGATCATAAGTAAACTACTCTGAAAACTATGAGAGCTGGAATACGCAGCTAATAAAACATCCACACAATTTCAGGAGCCAAATATGAGAAGTGCAGTGTATGTGTGTGTGTGGACATCCACCTCTGATTATATCCCTAATGATACTTACTCTGCTCTGTGACTTGTTGCTGGGATACAGTTGCTGTGGACCCTTTAGGCGGACTTATTCTGCTCCTAGGCTGGGCCACCTCGTCCTCTTCTTGTATATTAGTGGTCTGCATGGTATGAGAACGTGTCGCCCCATTTATCGGAGGCCTCTGGTCAGGTGTGTTACCCACGCTTCCTGTCCGCATCATTTTCTCCCCCGCGCTGAACATTCTGGGTCGCCGGGGTGAGGGGAGTTTGGAGCTGGGACCCGCAGAGGAAGGACGAGCAAGACGTGAAGGTTTAGACATATTTACACAGCGTTCTCATGAGTACAAACACTCCCACAAATTCACAGGTGGTGATCTGTATCTGCAGCCCCGCAATCTGATTCCACACTGAAGTCACTTCACTTCAATAACTAACTTTGCATTCCATTTCCGTCATCCAATCAGGTTGCACCGTTCCAACACTGTGCGTCTGGTTCTCTTAAAGCATTCAGTTTCTTCTCTTCTGGAATATCCCAAATTGTGTCCCACTGTTCCTCAGGTGTCTGAATCTTCCAAATTTCCAATGTACTCCACAGAGTGATCTCCGGCTCTGACTGTTTCACAAGCTTATTTCTCTTCCTGTGTCTTTAGTCACTGAGCGAGTCCAGACGAGTACAGGTAAAAGAAACAGACAGCAGAAGGGCAGGAATAAGGGGGAAGGGGTTAATCATCACCTTTGCTAGAAGTGCCTCCAGTGCTCTGAAGTGTGTGTGTGTGTGTGTGTGTGTGTCACAGGTTGACTGACAGAAAGACAAACGGAGATAAGCAGACTGTTGCCATGTATCAGCACATTCCAACACAATGACTGTCTGAATTACTGTCTCTCTCTTTCTATTATGCCCCTTAAACTAACTCCCCTTCTCTTTACCTCTTTTGCTCTTGCTCTCTTGCTCTCTCTCTCACTCGCCCTTGGTAGTGCTCCTTGGAACAGCAGAAAAAGTCTGAAGAAATAAAAAATTCCAGGGAGGAGAAGGAGGAGAAAAGGTAGATTCCTGTCTTCTGCTGTTGTCACAGCTGTGTATACTGATCCACATGTGAACCTCTGAGTCTCCCTCTCTCTCTCTCTCTCTCTCTCTCTCGTCGGCTTTACTCTGAAGCTCTTCTAGTCTACAATTTAACATGCTATAAAACCATCGCTGAAAATACACACACACACATGCAAGTTTTCTGGAGAATTACAAAGCGGCAAAAAGGAAAGCAGGATTAGGCTAACATAGCTTGTACTTCAGTGTGTGTGTGTGTGTGTGTGTGTATCAAAGCATGGCACGCTGAATGCTTTATGCTATAATGAAAAGAACTGAAATAACAGGAAACAAACTGTAGTCAGGACAACATAAACATGAAAAACATGTATATAAAAAGACATACAATCAACATTAATAATTACATAAATATAAATGTTTTCTTTTTACTGTCACAGACTTAATAATTTATTCTTTTTAATCATATTTGCAGTGCATATGCTAAGCTAAGTAAAGGAATATATTCTCTTTCTTTCAGCCTGTAGTTTAAATTCTGCATCTACAAGTCTTTCAGAAACACTTCAGCACACCTTTTACACGGGTGGCTTAAAGTACACAAAGCCAATGTTTCTTATATAAAAGTTTATCAGAACAGTAAAATCCAAAAATGTACTAGTTAAAACACAACACTTATATGGAGCATTAGTCAAAAACAGCACTGGATAAAGGTTTTGAAAGGATAACCTACTAACCCAAAAGCCCATGTTCTTCCCCACTACGTCAGAAAGCCACCCTTGATTCCATTTCACAGACAATCCTGGATCAAAGCTGCCATCGCCTTGATATGTTTACCATTGGATTTCATACCCAGAGAGTTTGAAAATAAAACACTCCCAATGGAGCCGATTTGGCCGTCACACAGCTATGGATAAAACACATAGTTGTGTGTACACGCACACATTTATACAGGAGATTTAAACATACAACATTTTATTAGAGGATTAAACCTCTGACACAAACCGCTTCAAACCGCCATCTGGACAAACCATACATCAATCACTTTAACATGGAAAAGTGATTGTATTGAACATATTTATATGTGCCGGGAATGAGCTGTTTACGAACAGAACTCACATGGTTGACACTGAACACTATCTACTGAACTGTTTGGTCCATTTTTCATTCTATTGCTGTAGAAATATGTTATCCACTACCAAAGGAGGCAACTGAATATTAATTGCATATTAACTTAAGCCATTGACTTAAGCCAGGGACACACTTAACAACTAGCTGAAACATTTTAAGACTGGACACAACACATTTAAAGACTGCTTCTGTTGACTAAAGCAGATTCTAGTCTTTGAGAGTCAGAAAGAAGCACAAACCTAAGATCTGAGTCAGTCCACTACACACTTAATGACTGGACATCCTGCCGAACCAACAATTCATCTATGCACTGATATAGACAAGCTAGGTCAACGTTAAAACCCCAGTTTTGTCATTTCTATCTTTTTTAAACATGTACACAGACTCAACTATATGTAGCTGATCTTACCACACAAACTTTTTGGTTTCGATTCTCTCTCTCTTTGTATACTTTCTCCAGCGCAGTGTTGAACCTTCTTTGTGTAAGAATTAAACATGTATAACCATGTAAAGTGCCAAAGTAAAGTACTATATAAGGGCTGACTTTTGACCTACATTTCTTCCCAGTGAAAACCTAATGACCTCTGACCTCACTTTCCACAAAACAGATGGGCCCAATTTCAAAGGCTCAGTCCTGTACAATGCAGTTGTTGTTGTTGTTGTTGTTGCGCATTTGCACACATCTGATTTACATGCAACATGCATGTGTGCGTGTCATTTAGCAAGTGTGTGTGTGTGTGTGTGTGTGTAAATGTCGAATCTTAAAGCCCTCTAATAACACTCTATGTGGTTTTGACTGCCCCTGACTCCACCCTGCATGGACTCCATTCACTGATGTAGCTCAATATAAGCTATATTTAACCGTGTAAATAATACATGAGACTGCTTCATTTTAGAACATTTTTCATCATACTTTCACTGAAACTTTACCTCCAACTTATTAACTACTTCTGCTAAGAAGTTGTGTGTATGCAAATAAGACCGTCACTTCTGGAACATCTAGTGTAATTTAGTAGCTGTGTTCAAACGTGACGGCTGGTTCCTGGATGGTCTAAATGGGTCATCAACTTGCCAAAGCTTGTCATTAGCTATTAGACCACCTTGCACCAGGTACTGACCATCTTAAACCAGCTCCAAAACACAGCTATCATCTTAACCAGAATTTTCTATTAGGGGTAGTGGATGAGTTAAGTCGATCAATCTTAGTAAGTCTGAGGAATGTAAATTAATAGACAAAAGTGACCCATGTCTGACATATACCATCTCAGTCAATATCTTTAGTTAATAATCTGGTACCTTTAGTAAATAATCTTGTTCAAACATGACGTGTATCAAATAAAACACAAGGGTTTCCCAGAAACACACAGATACATCATTATGTAGTCTCATTCTTCATTATCAGTATAGTGAATCATTACTGTAGAGACATGAAAAGGGCATGTCGGTGTGTGTGTGTGTGTGTGTGTTTTCATCCCCCTAGGGACCAGTTTCTTCAAACACATTCAGATTTCTATGAGCCAGAACTGATTTCTCTAGAAAAAACACACACACAATGTTCTTCAAGTGTTTCCTGTTGACCCTGTTGATGCAATCATGCTAAGCATTATGGGACATCTCACTGCATGCTTAAACTGAGGAGGGCCATCTGGGTCAACCTTTCACATTACTGCAGTAAAAGTGATTCTGCTTTAAACAATTTTTGTTTCAGTTTTGCGGTTGCAGCTGTGCACTCACTTGTGTCTCAGATTCACTTCAGTTGGAATTCACACTTGATCTGATGAATGAAAACGCATTCACAGCATTATTCTTCCTCTATGTGTTTCTCAGCTTTAATGACTCTTTCTGACTCTCTCATTAATAACGTCAGGTTTTTGTGATGGGAGACCAACTCACCTGAGGTAAAAGTGACCCTCTCAACACTTATTAAGAATAAAATGCCCCAGGCAGCTCTGGATGTCTAAGATAGTTCCGTTGCTAGCAGAAAGAAGACTCACTCATACAGTCACACACTTCTGCTCACTAGCCTGAAGGAATGAACTTTTGAGATTCAAGTACTATCAAGTAGCCAAATGCCTCATAAAGGTTTTAATCAACAGACAATTATACATTCTTCAGTAATGAGCAGGAGATTGCATCTCAAACCACTACAAAGATTTACAGGGACTAAAATTCTAGATCATGTGGAGGATGTGCATAACTACAGAACTGAAAAATACCCAGAGGTCGAATAAAAATTTAAATGCGGAAACTGCTGTCAAGACCTTAATCAAGGCTAAAACAACCATAATCACTGTCTCCCAACCTTTGCTATAAAAAACAATCATAAAATAAATGCTGATCTAATCATTTAAAGCACTGCATAAAAATCTTGATTTAATTCTATATTATTAATTATGATTATAGTTGCTTGTGTATATAAAAGCAGTATTGCATCAGACCTTGTAAAGGAATTTGAAAGACTGTATTTCAGTTTACTGTACTCAACGTGTATCTGTACTAACATAATGCACAAATTAATTAAACAAAAAGCACTGCAAGTAAGTTTATAAATGTAGAGCTAAAATACTCGATAAACAGAACTGGCAGAACAGATGTAATTGATGTGAAAAGGCAGAAAAGGATGTGACAGTATGGTATGAGGTATGAGAGTGAAGTGATTTTCTGAGATTCTGGACCTCTGTGTCTCTAGGGCCCCCATGTGGCCCGCCTATTGAACTTCAACTACATCCTCTAGCCTATTAGCAAATCACTTCACGTTTGTTTTCCCAAAACGAAATCATTTTGGTGTATATTTAGAATTGATCACTTGGCATTATTAATTATGAGTTCACATATAAATCAAAGATTTAAGGTTTACGTAGCCAGGCAGGCAACACACACCCACTTCATTCTTTATTCTTTAAATGTATCTGTCCTGATTCAATTCAACAGTTCACATTTATTGTCATTTTAAAAAATATGACAAAATGACAAAAAGTTCCCAAATTGTTTCCATCTAGTGGCCTATTCTCAATGTTCTCCAATAAACTTTAGTGTGATTTGTTACCTCTTAGCATTATTAAGACCAATGCTTGGTAAGTTAGCAGAGCCAGAAGAAGAATGGCACGGGGGCTTCTGAAGAGGATGTAAATAAGAGACAGTGACAGCGGTCTTATGGGCTTATTGATTTTAGCTCAGCGCTCCATGCCAGGCTAATACAGGTCTGAGAGATGAGCAGAGAACCGTTACACAGCTGCCAAGCAGAGCCAGAGAAGACAAAGAGAAGCATTCCAGATGAAAGAAAAATCTAAGTCTAAATCTAAGTCAAGAAACAAATTCAGTTCATTGTGCCACGTTTACATTCAAATCCAAATCAATGGTTGTCAAACTGAATCCAATACTACAGGCATTGGAGATGCATTTATCAGTGTCTGAATAAATACTGGCACGTTTATGTTAAACAGTATGTGACTGGTATTGCGTTTTGGTATAACTGGTATAGCTTTAAGAGAAAGATTCGCTTCACAAATGGTTGACATGTAAATGAGAAATTAGATATCAAGGTGGGAAGATTAAAATGTAGAGATATGGTATGTCGGAATCTTCAAAAGATGCTGATGTATTTGAAATAGTGAATATAATAACTTTGGTATAGTAAACACTTTGGTTTTAAATGTGAAATAGGCTAAGTATATTTAGCCGTTCTGTAGCTTGTGATGTATTTCCATCTCGCTGTGCATGTATAAAAAAAGCATCTTTCTTTATTGGTGGCCATTCAAAAGTAGCTGTATATTCTGATAAATACTTTTTTTGGCAAACAACAAATTGGGAATTTTTTATATTATAGTAAATGTAAAATATGTGCCCTGTCTGCTGGCCCTGACATCACAGCTCCTGATTCCAGTTACCATTCACATTCTCATGCCATCTGCCAATCAGCATTATCATGATGTCACAGTTCCATAGCAATCGGTCCCATGGCATGTATGACTCGGGTGATGGCATCAAGATAAACAGAAATAGCGTTCTCTTGTATAAAAGGTATTAAATACCTTGTGTAACGTAGGAATGGTTATTTTTTAGTAACTGTAGTTGTGTACTTGAGCTCTAAAGCCAGTTCAAACTTGTATGTTTAAATAAAGTTAAAAGTAATGAATTGGTAAAGATGACAATACTTTGCCTGAACTAAAGTTGATTTGTCATTGTGCTGGTGTTTTTGTGGCTGTTCAACTTGCAAATAACATGCTGTGGAACATGATCAAAATAACACAGAGCCACCCAAAGCATTTAGGTATAATTTTAGCTGATTAATTCAGGATGTAACATGTATTTCATTGTATGCTCAATCACAGCAAGCAAAGTAAACATCATTTGCAAAATAATCAGCATTCTACTACTTCCGGAATTAATGAAAAACAAGTTTCCACAGACTATGACACATGCACATCTCTAACAAAAGCCAGCCAATCATATTATGGTTTACAGAAAGATCTCTTTACTTGTTTGCCAATAATATGGATCAGACAGTCCATAAACGGTCTGTGGGCGGGCCTTCTGAGACTGTAACCTCTAGTGACTGCTTGTGGTCTGACATAGTAGTTATATTGTGATAAGTAATTTGCTGAGTTCCTCTCAGTATTTCTCTTAAATCAAGTTATGCATGGAAGCACTTGTTTGTTCTGGTTCACTGTCTAACTTGCCTTTCTTATTGCCCTAAATGAAAGCTCTTTTCCCTGGGACCTTTCAGCATGCAGCTGTGTTATGTTAATATGTAATTATTCCACCATCAAAACCCTTAGAATGAATTTTAAAAGGTCACTGCTGCGAGTGTGAGACCAGCTATAAACGCCAGGGTCACTGGTTATTCTGAGACTTAAACTAGCCTAACCATTAGCTAAAACTAAAACTGAGTCTAGATTCAAGGATAAAGGGCCAGACAGCTAAGTTGTTTTTTCCTCTCTGGTAGCTAATAAAAGGAATAAAATAGTGTGTTTTCAGGGAATAAGGTGAGTGAGCATGCTGCATCTAATATGAGTTTATTCAGGCTTAACCTGAGCTTAGGAACCAAAGCGGCTAACTCTGATGGAAAAAGTTAATCTTGAGAAAGTCAGGCAGAATGTAAATAAGCCTGTCCCTTTAAAACTCTGCAATTGATATCTGAAGGTTAGTACTTAAAACTTTGTATAAAGGCCTGTTTACACCAAGTTCAATGTCACTAAATGACAAATTTTGGAACTAAACTATTAACTGACCGATTTTTGCCATTTTCTGAAAAAGTCTGTAATCCTATAAGAATTGTTTCTTCACACATGTATCTGTATGTATCATGTATGTATCACACAGTATGATCTGTGATCTGTGTTTAATAGCAGAATAGACTTATAAGCCTTGACGCTAATACACGTGGGCTTTAAGACACAAAATTCCATTCTGATTTATTGGCCTTTACAGAGTTCATAAACATTCATTGTTTTATTTTAACATTTTGTCATGCTCGCTTTATGAGTTCTATATTTATTTCTATCCCAAGAGAACTGCGGAATAATTACTGCAATACATCAAATTATAGAATATAATAAAAAGTAAATATTTCCACACTAATATATATAATAATAACAAGTGACTGAATTGTGGGAGGGGAACATCAGCAATATTGCCTATCCTTTACCTCTTAGTTATGCTGTTTCCAAAAATGAGGGCACGCTAATTAAAAAAACATCTCTTACACACTTGCTTGTTTGTGCACACACAGAGGCCCACATCCTCACAACCTTATAAGTCTGTTGCTGTTTATTAACAGCACAAAACACAACCCGAGGCCATTAGACGGATACAGGGGTGATCCCGATACTTGATCTCACAGAGCAGATAAAACATTCACTCCACACCTTCTTGAGACATTTAAAGTACTACAATAAGCAATTAAACTCTGTGACTCGTAAGTGGAGTGACATCTATATTACGTCTATAGATCTATAAGCTGCTGGGGTAGATGTAGTGCTAAGTGAAGCTGAATTAGGTTAAAAATCAAAAAGGTTGCTGTATAGCCCTGTAAGATTTAACACATAAGGACTTGGCTAAAAGTCATTCCTAATAAATGAATGGAATTATACAACCGCCAGCTGTGGATGTTGCGCAATAGAAACTTTGCTAGACAAAACCATGATATTGCTTTATGTAACATGCAACTAAAATATCCTGACATTCCCATAATGCTTTGCTGTTGCATATTCACACTGAAAAACAGGAAGAGGTGACGTTCAACATGCTGATGCTAATACCAAATTAATTAATACCAAATTAATTTACGAACGCTGAAGCACTCGTCTTTACTCTCAGTCAGCCCAACTCTTAAAATAGCTTTCATTAGTCACTGGTAATTAGGCAACCATACTGAATGTGTTACAATACTGAGGGGATAGAGCAGCTATATTCTCATTATATAACAACCAGTCAGGCACTAGCGATGAGCCTCTGTCCAATCTGTAAGAGCTGGGGTCTGAATATGCATGAGTATGCTAATGTCCATATGTTCATAACCATAATCACAGACAGGTGGAAAGACAGACAGGTAGATAACATTATTCTAAGCACACCCATCAGTATGAACAAATGAGTGTTTTTTTAATCAAATTTAATGTGAGTGGTACTAAACTTGTATTGTTTTAAAAGAGAAAAATGCATCAATTAAAAAATACACTATTATATAATCTGCCAGGCATTATTAAAGTACCAACACTCTCTCCTCACCAAAGAATAAATAAATAAACACAATTTAAAGGTACCCTTCTTGTCCACACCACAAACAGTAGCACAATAAGAGCAAAGATAAGGGTGTTGCTTGTCTTAGCAAGCACTAATAAAATTAAACTGCTCCCATATATACAGATTTACATGGTACATGCTGTATTTCACTGCAGCCAATAAACATATGACACAGACATGCAAGCATGCACACATACACACACACACACACACACACACAAAGCAGTACTATACATATAACATGATGACATGCATTTTTAGGCCTTTATCAAATAACACACAAACACAGTTGGTGTATATAAAGTTATAAAGTATATAGTAGAAAATTAAATATTTTCTGACATGCACACTCACAAATGCATGTAATAGTCACTAACAGAAACAGGGGCAAATCTAACTTTTTAATAATGCACAGCAGGTCATCAAGGCAAATTTGTTGAGAATGCTGGGTGAATTCTAATAGAATATTAGAATTACACCATTATTACCTAAAATATGCATTCTAATTCAAAGCGTTAGATGCTACACATTAGCATTTAATCATTAGAAATTAAATAACACATGTTTCCCATTGGTCCAGTGCTTTAGTTTGGGGTTCAGAGGTCACAAAGCCCCACCCACCGCTCTCCCAGCTTGACTGGATGGCATGTCGTGTATGTGTGCACACATGTGCTTCTGTCTTCGCTCTGGCATAAACACTCCCAGCCTGATATGTGCATGTGTCGGCCGCACCCTCTTAAAGACCTTCCTGTGACACATGCACACACTCACAAAATTCATAGCGGAAATCATGAAAAGCCACAAAGAGTGATTATCCATTATGGACCAATGAAATTTCACAGGAGAAAGAAAGAGAGTGAGCAATGAACGGAGAGTCTGTTAAAGAAACTGAGATAAAGATGGTGAAAAGGAAAGCAGGTGAAAAACAACTTTTCCCAACTGAATCACTGAATTAACCATCACTTCATTACATCCTCATCAAATGCCTCATTCTACATCAAAGAGACTCCCCACACACACACCACCATCTTACCCACAATCCTCAGGACAATGAAACGGCCAAATCTTAGCAAAGTCTAACAGTACAGTTATGAAAATCAATGGAGGGTCTTTGAATGCATTAGAATATCTCTTCAAGTTCAAAAGTTTGGAGTGAAACTTTTACATCAATGGAGAGAGTTGCCATAATTTTTTTGTGAGCTTAGGAGAGCTGACCACATACACACGTAAAATACTGACATAATGTCCTTTGTTTCAGTGGATATAAACATTAAGATACAGTACAGTGTTTTCTGGTCATCAATCCCAACCACAATAAATATTTTATTTTACCATGCAAATATAGCACACTACCCTAAAATCAAATGGAAAGTTCTGAGCTTGCAAGCAAAAGAGAGAGCAAGATAGAGG